>OMLC01035901.1:0-12537 GCA_900302585.1 Regalecus glesne
ATTAGTCAAAGAAACTGGCTTTGCTCAGCAACTGACTCCACCTGATGTGGTTGATGAGGACCCACTCACAAATATATGCACCATCAAAACACACACACACACACACACACACACACACACACACACACACACACACACACACACACACACACACACACACACACACACACACACACACAGTCTTCTCTTTCTCCTTGACCCAGGCTGACAGGCCCCTGTGTTCTGTCCCCACAGTAAGGACAGGCTCAGTAATAATGAAGCCAGAATGGAGCACAAGGACAGAACTACAGCTGGAGTGCTGCCAGACCTCCGTTATTATTTATGTGTGTATCTGTCCCTGTGTAAGTGCGTTTATGTCTGTCCCTATGCATTACAGTGTTTGTGTGCTTGTGTGTTGTCAGTCTGTACATGTGTGTGTGTGTCCCTGGTTGGAGAGATAATGATGTGTGTGTGTGTGTGTGTGGGGTTCAGCCAGGCATCATGATGGATAAATACACCTTTAATAACAGATCAATGAGTTACAGCAGAGAAAGGGCCCCAGCACCTTGACCGCGGGAAATAACGCAGATTAGGAAAGAATAGATCAGCATGGAAGTGAAGAAAGTGGGTTAGGACAGCAGAGAATATAACATTATATAATGCACTAATATAGGGTTTAGAAGAGATCTTTTGTTTCTGTTGGATGACACCGAGTTCTCATACTTATGATTGTAGAGCTAGTTAAAGTCAACTATGTCCCATGGAAATAAATAACAGTTTACTGTTAATATGAATCAAGCTCTTGGAAAATGACTAATAGAAGTAATTTTTGTCCATAATGAAAAAGATATGTATGAAAAAAGTGCATGATGAGCATGAACATGTTAATAGCCCATAACCCCACCACCAAAGCTACAATAATACAATAATTTCCCCTTAACTCTATTATTATACCATTATGGCTATACTCATTCTGTCACAGTGATGTTTTGGAGTTCTATGCTTCAGTTATTCAGTTTGAAGACTGCTGGTTTTTACACAATGCTATTCATTGCTTTTAGCATATAGTTTAACAATAATTTGTTATTCAGTTATTTTTTATTTACTACTAACCCTTTTTGGCTTGTCACTTCTAAAAACAACTGAAATTATAGGATGCAGAGCAACTAAGTGTGATAAGTGTGGAGGTTTCCTTTTGTTTAATGCAGAAGAGAGGGAACCGAAGGCAAAAACGGAGAATCAAGGATGCCTTTTCACCTTCTTTATCCTGTAGGTCTTTGGATTTTTGATGGATACTATTGGCAGGTTGGACCTCAGTATCGAGAGACTGTGTCTATGCGAGTGTGTGCATGCATGTGTGCACGTCCATGTAGGTTTGCATGTGTATCTGTGTCCTTGAGGCAACCGAGTGAACAGACTGTTAGGTAAGAGATAGGTTCACCATAATGGATGGCCTGACCGTGTCTCCAAAAGATGGGTATATGCAAAGCAAACACTACCAAGTTCATGTGATGCAGCTGTTTGGCTCACAGACCTGGTCACATCTGGAGCCTACTGCCTTAATGACCCACACCCCAACTCTGTCCTCTGGTCCTCCAGTCAGTTTATTTCCCCCTCACTATGAGGTTAACTCGGTGTCCATCACACGTCTCCCGAAAAAAGATCCTGTACACCGAGCTGGAGGAAGGTCACTGAGCTCCTGGCGGACCAAGGGAATGTTTCGAGGACAATATCAAGACCGATCGGAAGAAACTCAACATTACATCAAGCAACTGGGGACACATTGCACTGGATAAGCTTTCCTGGACGAAATCCATGTAAGCAGGAGCTGCATGTCATGAAATAGAATTCCGCTGTGCAGTGGGGAAAAAGCAACACCACCGCAAGGAGAGGAATAAAAAAGACTAAACCACCCCCGACCAACCACCGTCATATTCCTCTGTCCATACCCGACCATAGATTGTCAGATCGGCCTCTATAGCCATCTGAAGACCCATAAGTAGACAACCCAACAGATGACAGTTATACTCATGTCAGATGACTGTCTATGATGGTGGTGTGTGTGTGTGTGTGTGTGTGTGTGTGTGTGTGTGTGTGTGTGTAAGCAGTACCTTTTCACCTAGAGGAGGGATGTGGGCATCATGGCTGGAGTTGAAGGTCTCCTCCGAGCTTGATGACATTGCCACCGAACAAGCCTTTGGTCTCCTCCTCCATGTCTACCAGGGAAGAACCATTACAGATATATAACAAAACATGTACAAATAATAGGACATCAATCCCCCTGACTGTAGCAACACTTTTTCACTCATTTTTTTGTTTTTTGAGTGGCATCATTTGAAGCCACAGTCCCAAAGCTGGAGCGGTATGAGGCATCTATTTGGAATTACTGTATTATATCAATTACAACTGTGCCAAATCCTCCTGAAACATCAGAAAAAGACCCCAAAATACTGTTTTTGTGCCAGTTAACTTGGCAAAAAGCATGTGGCTCAGTGGTAAAGGTAGATTTGATATGTTTCCAGTGGTTGTGAAAAATGTTTTCTAAACCCAGACCTATATACAGTAGGAAACTGCTCATACGTAATTTGCTAATGATAAATTGACTGTAACAATATTCTAAAAAGCACTTAGAGGGCACAGGCACCTGAAGCATGCTTGGAAAGGCTTCCCTGCAACCTTGAGTTTGATTAATCAGGTAAAGCGAATTAATGATTTTTCTCAACATTTTTGAAGATTGAATTAGGAGAAATGGGAGTCATCTGGTTCATCTAAAAAGCTCTCCCCTGTTGTCTCTATATAGCATCTCTCCCCCTCTGTCCTTCTCACACACTCACTCCCCCTCCAACTGTATTATTCATGCTGTTTACTTTATGTAAACTGGCTCTCATCACTTCATGATGTAGCAGAAAAGCAGAAACATAGACACAAAATATGTGGAAATTAACTACACACACATTCCTACAGAGTTCCTGGGTGATGGTGTGCTGCACATCCAACCTCACCACCCACAATCCCACTGTGCCCGCTTGTCGATATGCTAGAGCCACAAACAACACCCACCCAATCAGACATCCACATCTCCACACACAGGAACAGATGCAATAGGCTTATCAAAGTTAATAATCGACAAATAAATAAATAAACGTGGGCTTCCTTTAGTTTAAAGGAAGCCCACGTTTATTTAGTTGGATATTAAATAATGTATTTAAGCCATCTGGCTTAAAATGAAAAAAAAAACTCCCTATAGGCAAGGTGTGACAAGACCACTTAATATGAAAACATCCAAGAGAAAAACTGCTTCCTTATGCAAAGCCAACATCTCTTTCCCCTTCCTTTCCTTCCTCCGTCGCACTGGCCTCTCACTTCTCCACCAATCTTGCCCTCTCGGCTGGGTCCGGTGCCTGTGGCAGTGGGCCTGGTAACCTGGGGCTGCAGGGGGAGCAGGGTGTCAAACAGAGTGGCGGTCTTGGGGATCTGGCTGTCAATGTCAGGGTGGGAGTGTTGGCCAAACACCTCAGGGTGCTCGGTAGGTGGCAGCTGGCTAATGTGCTCCTGGTAGGAGGACTGGGAGCCATCTTGGGGGATGTAGTAGGAAGTCAAGGAGGACAGCCTGAAAGGGGATGAGGACAAGAGAGATCATTCATGTCCAAGTTCAAGTCGGTGCAAGTTCATTGACAGAAAACAACGCCACGGGTTGTTTACAGTGATGCTTACAATACATGTAACAGTGAACAAAAATGAATGATAATAATCTATTTGTCGGAATGTATAGACCGTTTAGGGTAGCATCTTGGATCTCTCGGTGACAAGATTGTGTTCAGTGGTGCACTTGTTAGATTAAGCCACAGATAGATATTATACATTGCTTTCTTTCATTCTCAAATGCGCTGTACTTAGTATCTAACATGGATATATCCATGTTTGTATTTCCTTAAGATTGGAAATTGTGTATCTGATTCTGTGAGCCATAAGACCTCTCTTACATGACTAGGGGGTTTTGTCCTCATTCTACTAATAGTAGGCAGTGTAGACCAAAGAAAACACCAAATGACACAATACTAGAATAGTTTTCTTTGGCAAGCCTCCTTATAAATTCTAGAGCGGGGCAATTGAGCCTTTTGGAAGCAGTTGGAGGTAATGAGAGAGGAGGCGAGAGTGTCTGGCTGCGTTTTTATAAGTGATAAAATGAAAAAGTGAGGACTAAATACAGGTGTTAGTGTACATCAGTTCCTCAGTGTCTGACTTCATTCCAGGCTGTAGTCCTTATCATGGCCACTTGACGGTGCTAGAGATCTGCAGTCACATAGAGGTTCAGTTGAGAAGTTGGACTCGTACCTGAGTGCTAGGAGCAGCTCCAGTGCACTCTCACACGCAACAATATCTGGTTTCATTAAGACAGCCTACATACGCCATCAGAAATCAAGATGTGTGTAGGTAACTGTTTCTCCACAACACCAACATTCATGCACTCAAACTGAGTGTATTTAAGGCTGTCAGTCGTATTTCCACCAACCCACCACCTGTGTGGGCTGCCATACAGCTACATGTGTCTACATCATACAGTGACAGGCAGTTCCTACATCTGGCCTCCTGTTGAGATGTAAATGTCCAATAAGGCCTAGCATTTATGATTGCTGAGAGGTTTTTCCATCTCTTTGGTCACAAGACGCTATCCAGTCTGGGAGCAGTGTCACTCCAAACGTTCAAACTAATCATCAATCTATGACACTTTTGACTTCATAACAGCATTACGTAGGTGATGAACACTAGATGAGAGCATTAATAAAAAACAAGTGGGCAAAAGCAGGTGAGACAGCAGTGAAAAAAAACATTCACAAGTTGAACAGAAGGTAACTTTTGTCTTTAGAGGGGATAGCTGGTTGATGACTGCACAGCTTAAATCATGTTAATGAACAACAACCAGGAACAAGAATGAACAAGTATGTGTGTGTGTGTGTGCGTGTGCATGTGTGTGTCACCAAATCACCCACCCACCCTGGATCTTGACCATTGGCCAACTTTTCAAGGAGTGCTTGTAGCCGTCAACTTCCTCATGAACAATAAGTCTCCTAGCAGTGATGGCATCTTACCAGGACTCCCAAAACAAAGACGCTGCTTATGCACCAGAACAATCTATCAGTAATTCCTGCAGGTCAGGAACCAGGAGTGTCCCTCAACAATGGAGGGATGCTAAAATTCTCACCCTTTAGTATAACAGCGGTGACAAATCCATCCGTGGCAAAAGTCACAGCGTGTTTCTGTTAACTGTTACTGAAAAGATCCTCGCAAAGGTCAGGCTATGCAGGTCGGTGAGGCACTTGACAGTATATCTCCTGACAGAGTCACATTGCAGATTCAGGAAGAACAGAAGTACTGCGGACATGGTTTTCACAGTAAGACAGCTACAAGAAAACTGCCTCAAGAAACATTAAGACCTTTACATGACTACTGTTGACCTCTCCAAAGCTTTGGGCATTGGAAATCGAGAGCTACTTTGGAAAATCCTGAGAAAGTTTGGCTTTCTGAGCAAATTTGTGAATATTTTGTCTCAGTTTCATGATGGGATGTTGGCACGGGTGGCCATACGAGGATAGGAATCAGCAGCCTTTACCATATGCACTGGAGTGAGGGAGGGGTGTGTGCTGGCACTGGTACCGTTTAATTTTTTACCTGCTATTTGTCATAAAGCTTTTTCATAAAGATCTGGAAGGCAGTAAAGGGATCAAAATAGATGTTGGGCAAGATGGAAACCTCTTCACTGTGCTGAGTTGGGCGTGTCATCAGGATGCCTCAAGAACTCCTGCCACATCAAGTCCTGCATGGAAAGCTTCATCTAGACCACTGGTCCACAGGTGGTCAGAATAAGCAAGCCAGCCAAAAGAAATCTCAGAAGAAATGTTGTAATGAGCCCTTGAGACTGGAGCAACTTGCAATCAACCATACCAACTGGTGGGAGATCTGCTTCAGAGGTATAGAACAGCTGGAAATAGAGAAAAAAATGTTTAAAAAAACGACAGAAAGGGAATTTCCTCATACTCATCCAGATACAAGCTCAGAATAACCTCACTCAGACTCACTAGAAGAGAGAGAGAAAGAGAGGCTGGTTTTAACAGTCCTACCAAGTGGCTTTGGAACCGATTGATGTAAAAGTTGTTAAATAAGACCCCAACGTATGTTTTATTTACTGCGCACGTTTTAAACATCGGAACTTTAACCGATATGTTGCTCACATGAGACACTGAGAGATAACTAAAGGTTTGTCATAGTTGAAAAGTAAAACCAACATTTATATTGTTCTCTTCTGCCTTGATCCTTACTTGTATCATATCAGGATGTAGATGCACATAGCTCTGGATAAAGGCGTCTGTTCAAGAAAATCGTGAATTCGTGCATTTGTTTTATGCTTTCTGGATATAAGACCTCTGGATCTCTATCTGTAAATAAGTCAAAGCAATTCCTGGAAATCAGTGAATAAAACCTATTCATATAGGAGATACTGGAAAAGATTTAGTCGCAATTCCGAAAACACAAATGTAGAGGCTTAGCATAACAAGTGCTTAAAATACACAGAGCAGTAAGAGTGCATGTGATATGTTACAAAGTTACAATATCATTTAGCAGATGGTTTTATCTAAAGCTAAGGACATTGGAGAGTTAATACAACATAAGTGAGGATCTAGTCAGGAGTGAACAACATGAGTAAGGGCCCTAAAGCTAAACTCGAGTCTGACAGGATATAAGGAGCCATCAGCCAGAGATTGCCCACAGGCAATGTACATAGTGTCATGTATAGAGACAAAGGAGACCAAAGGGGGTGAGTCCGACTCATCATGTGGTTTGTACTTATGTCTCCTTGAGCCACACAAGGTAGCAGTGAAAATGAAGTTTACATTTTTTTCCGGAGTGGTGATTTGCACATGCTTGCTCTTGGGAAGCCACATTCTCCAAACATTAAATTTTCCAGTGACTCAAAGCTGATTTCACAGGCTATTGTGCCAGCTAATCTAACAAAATTCATTCTGTTTTTGGGCACAGTTCTACTTAGCAAACAGTCTTTTATCCATAGTACCTCATGTTAAAAGGGCTGGGGAAAGCTCTGAACATATTATATAGCCAGTAGCCACAGATACCAATTCCACTGCGGCATTTTGGGACCACTTTCATCTTTGTGTGATCCTAATTTGAAGTCTCATGTAAGACTTTGAAGCACAGTGATTTAGAGAGTTAAATTTCTCTCGGTAAAGGCGAGAAATAAAGACAGAAAGTGTGACAATAGCAAGTGAAGTACTGACTGTCCAACATTATGTCTTTATGTTAAATTGTCTCTATGTATTAGCCTAATTGGCTTTCAGTCAGACAGGACCTAAAATGAATTATCTGCTTGAAATCAGTCTTCATTGACTGCACACAATTTAGATGCACTTAGAGATGAATAGATTATTGACTGAGCCAATGTCAGGCCTAGATTGCTTAAGATTTCCATTTTCACTCCAACCATCATCATTGTCATTTCCCTCTTGTTCCTTACACTTAATGGCACCCACAGAAATCCCAGATTAGTCTCTCTGTGTAGGGGCCTTGTAGTATCCAAGCCACTTGCTACGAGTTCTCAGTCTCCAGTGCCCTGCTATGTGTAGACCTATCATGGTGGCATTGATTTCACACATGTAGCTACCCTTAAAAACTGTCAAAGTCAGTATTCACAACTTTTTTTTTCTGTGAGATTAAGTTGTGGCAGTGTTTGTGTATGATAGGAATGTAAGGTAAAAGGCCCTGGCCACAAACCCAGAGTCACTGAATTCACAGATGATGTTTCAGCCCAGCTGTGTGAATTTCTATTTTCCTGCTGGATGTTCTAGAAGAAGCAAAGGGGGAATAGCAGCTTCCTGTAGAGATGGGGCTATGAGCAGCAGGTGAACTGAGCTGCTGTCACCAGATTGTGAAGATACTTCAAGTTGGCCTTCACATCCTAATGGGGAGAGAAGATGCTCGTGAATGACATGTATATTTGCGTAATGAAAATGACAATAAAACCAATAATGATGATAGGCTTTATTTATGTACCATTTAATGTGGAATATTTCAAAATCACTTTGACATTGTGCTTTAGGAAACTTGCACATTGATTAAAATAACAATAGAAGAAAATAAAAAATACTACAATGAGAATGAAAACTAAAGAAAGGAATAAGAATGCTACAATTGATATATATGTGTGTGTGTGTGTGTGTGTGTGTGTGTGTGTGTGAGAGTGCATGTGAGAGAGAGTCCATGTGTAGATAAACATAATTTGCATAATTTGCACAATATTTTACTTTATTTACATCTCTAAGTGCGTGGTTTGGATAATTTGGTTAAATTGGGTGTCATGGCTCAGTGGGTAGAGCGGTTATCTGCTGATCAGAAGGTTGCTGGTTTGATACCAGTACTTGCAGAGGAATGTTTTGAAGTGTCCTTGAGCAAGACACTGATCACTTAACAGCTCTACCCTGTGATGGACTCGAGACCTGCCCAGGATGTTTCCCAGCCTTTCAACCAATGAGTGCTGAGATAGGCTCCAGTTCCCCTGTGACCCAACGTTGAATAAGGAGTTGACACTGGATGGATTGATGGATGATTTAATTGAACTTGTTGAAACATGTCTGAGGCTCTTGTACTATTACCCCATGAGAAGGAATTTTAGAACTGAGATTACTACTGGTCCCATATCCAAACTCTATATTGGAGGTGGTGAATAAAATGATGTCATAACCAATATGCATTTTTGAAAAAAAAAGACTCAAATTGTAAAAATGTAATTATCCTTTAAGATCAAGGTAAGGTTTAAAGTCCGGCATGTAATTCTGATGGTCATTGTTAGAGTTAGGGAGAGAATGTAATAAATGAGGGCCCTCACCAGTATAGCAAAACAAACATGTGTGTTGGGGTGTGTTTACAATCTGCTTTTGTCTGTACTGTCGGTGTGTGCAGTACCTGTTCTGTATCAAGTTTGTGTCTGTGTGTAGTTTGTACCTCTGGTGGCTCTGTGGTCATCTTGATGCCTGCCTGGAGGATGGCAATGGGGAAGTCAAGCTGTGGAGAGGATCTGAGTCACAGCCTGAAGCCTGGGTGGGGTTCCAGTACCTAGAGTTGCTCTACCAGCTTGTCTAGCTCAAGACATCCAAAACAGAGACAGATGACAGTTGGCCAGGAACACCCAGTGACCTATGAATGGACCAGGGGAGTGGGGAGGATGTTGGTGATTCAGCTCAAGGTTGCTCGATCAATCAATAAAAAATAATACATGAAGTGGATGAATAGGATATTAAATATACATAGAATATACACAATATGCATTATACATGCAGCATATACAAACAGGGTGAATAGTACACCTAGCTAAGGTAAGGGTCAAATTTACGTATAATGTATGTCAGTGCAATGATGGATGTTGGATGGGGAGCACACAGACCAGCTCTAGGGGTGAGGGAGGGGGTTGATAACAGCCAAGTAAGTTCATGCGTGCTAGGAATTGGCTTTGGTGAGATGCTCAACACAACCACGGCATGAACATCACTTTAGAGGAGATAAAATGGAAATGATTGAACAATCTGTATTATGACTAGAGAGATTCAGCCATTGCTGTTTTAGCCCCTGGGCTTTGGATCACCCTGAGACTAGAGCTGAGACTAGCATGCTCTCTATCCTCCTGTAAAACACACACCAAGCCTCATTCTCATAAAAGGACCTTTCTACAAACCTATAATATTTTATGTTCTTGTTCTTATTTCTTCCTTGCTTCAGTCCCATGTTTTGGCCATATTACTTTTTTTTATTGTTTTCCAGCCCATGAATTGTATCTGCTTGGCAGCAGTTCAGAAAAACACAACAGAAATTCAGACCTTGACAGAACAGCAAGAGCCCTGCATGACTGAAGCAAGGCGTTATAAGCTCTCACATACGTAAACTACAGAAGAGTTTATGATTATTGTGATTTAGGGTTCACTCCCCCTTCTTTCCTCCACCTAAATGAATACTAAAGTGGTGGTCTTGTACCACAAGAACCATTTGTGCTTCAAATTTCACATCCGTTTTGTGTTTGTGTGTGAGCGTTGTATGGCAGAGATCTGCTGTCCACCGATTTGTATCGTTTTCTAATATCCCACCATACCGAAAAAGTTGAGTCAGTTCATCTGGACACATTTTATCACTCATACAGGTGACATCTTCAGTCTGAGCTGACTGCAGACATCCCCACCCTTATAAACAATACAGTTGCATAATGAAAAAAATAAGGATGGTTTCGTATACAGATTGCCATTGACTGGACTTTCAATGGTAATGAGTACTACTCATAAAGGATTGGAGAATAGTTGTAATCACAGCATTGTAAGATGGTGACACATGTACTTCTAGGCACCCCTCCACGGTTCAAGAATGGTCATTCCCTCCTCACATAGATGGTCTTAGAAGATCTTCATCCTTAAATGAGTGGCCACTGGCCTGCATATGGGTGTAGACTGCAGAGTCCTGGCCTGATGTATTGGCTCTTCTGTGTCATGCCTTCCTCTTAGCCAGTGTCTGTTTGGTTTCCCTGATATACAAAACACAGCAATATTCCCAGCACTTAACAGCCTAGACTTTATTCCTGTTTGTGATGAGGGACGTGATGGGGTTGATCTAATTTATGGCACAGTGTTTTAGGGTTTGAAAGCAACTGAGATACTTCAGTTCATAGATTTGTGGACACTCGTGTGCATGCTTACAAACCCTTGTCTAGATATTCAGAGACCTTTTTGGTTTTCTTACTTTTGAAATGCTCTATTATGTCCCTTGTGAGTCCGTTTTCATATTTTAATAAAGTAAACACACAAAATATGTCAAGCTCTAGCAAACTTACTGGATAAGTCAAAAACATTTGACTCTAGTGTGAACGGTTTTTTGCCTGTTATGATGCATGCTTTCTTGCTTCTCGCAACAACGGTAAAACATTCATAGATAAAAGGATCTGATGTGGAATAACCAGAGCTAAGGTATGTGTCAGTAGGAGAGTAAACAGGAGACTTCTCCTTAATTACCACATAGCTATGGTGGAGAAGCTTGGATGTACCAATGATCACAAGAGTTATGCCATTCAGAGCTCGGCTCCTGGTAGGGTCATCCAAGGTGGAAAGGTCAAGGGCTAGGTGCCGGATGAAGCATGATCTAACAAAGAACTCCATGGCAGAACTGACATAGGATCTTGCCAGGTCACAAGAGCAAAGAAGGTGAATGTAGGCTACATCAGAGGGTTGTACCCAATCATCTTGGTTCTCCATGCCATTGGACTCTGACCACCCCCTACCAAGGACCATGTTGTGGCTACAGGTACATCAGCCTATCCACATAAAAGCTGTTATAGACAGGCGTTCTCCTGCAAGGATACCCACAAGGACCTAGTAGGAGGACAGTAATAGTTGATCCCGATTAACCACCAATGAAACAAGGGAGAAGGAGGGCCATGGTATAAGGATAAATAATAATTAAAAGGAAGATAAGAAAAATTGACTTCCCCACACAAACAAATTGATGTATAACAGTGGCATTTCCACAGCTACAGAGGGGCGTATGCGAAAAGCAACAAACCATAGAAATTGACAGTCAGGGACTCAGTGGCTGTAATTAATGATTTCACATCACACAGATAAGTATGAGGAAGGTGGTGATGGTGGTGGGGCTGATTCAAGTCACGGGGAAGAATCTGACTGCACTGAATCAATCAAATATTCATCAAGTATTTTGTGTACTTTGTCAGGCTTAAGTTATGCTACCAACTTTTAAAAGAACAAGCACTTCTCTAATGGAAAAAAACCCACCACATCTTGAGACCCTACTCAATCACATGTGTGGCATTAGATACCTGTCCCTGGGCCAGGGAGAGGATATGGCAGTGTCTGACCATATCAGTGGCCTCTGCCAACTGCTTGAGGAATCCCGTGGGGTCAGCACCAGTTGACAAGCACATATATCAGAGGGGTCCTGGTGGTAGAGTCCTCCAGACCTGGGAAGATGCGCAAGAGAGCACAGGGAGTTGCAAAACAAGCAAAGACAGAGAAAGAGAAGAAGACAGTGAGATAAAAACAGATGAGCCAATGCTTTGCAACTTGGTGAGCTTGACATTAACCTTAAGATGGGGTTTCATAGGGTTCTGTGAAGTCTTTCGCAAAACTACAATCGACGAGACTACTGAAACATACTGAAAGCAGATACAGTTCTAAACTTAAACCCAACAATAGAGCAATGAACCTCCCTTGTGGGTTCGCCTCAGCTCCATGGCTGCCATTTTAGTCATCAGAGTTGATCAAAAGGGGCCTTATGGTGGAGTGTGTGGGTGACAGAGCCCAGCCTGACAGTCAGCCAGACAGAGACAGAGTGAGGGAGAGAGAGCCAGAGGGAGAGATGGAGAGAATATGAGTTAGAGAAAGACAAAAAAGAACGGAGAAGATATTGAGTTTGAACGTTAAGGAGAGTTTGAGAGATAAAGGGGGGGGGTAGAAAGAGGGCCAGAGAGAGAAAGGGAGAGTGGGTAAGGAAGAGGGG
>OMLC01035901.1:12586-28705 GCA_900302585.1 Regalecus glesne
GAGGGGGGGTAGGATTGGTAAGAGTAGGGAAGATGAGACAGCCCTTCACTCACAGCCCTCATATTGAGGTCTGGCAGATCCACAAAATGGGAGCCAAGGTTGCGAAGGATGAAAATGGTGACACAAGACTGGATGTGGTCCTGACGTAGCAATCGTACAACCAGGATCCTCTGGAGCTTGTTACAGCTGCTCTCCCACTCACTGGTGGTTGGGTGGGTAAGATAAAGTGGAGTGAGAGGTGAGGACTCAATTCTAAAAAATAGTTAAACACTTAAAAAACTGGAAGTGGAAAGGGCAGAGAAACTGTGGGACATATCATGGGCTGAGGGAGGAAGAGACAGGTGGGAAAGACTATTTTCATTATGTTTATATGTGGCTCTGACACTTACCCCACCTACCTTGTTTAAAGTCAGAACTATGACTCCTCGGGCTTCAAAATCATTGACAGAGTTAAATAAACAATGTGCTTTACACCAGGCAGAGGGAAGCAGAGAATATCTTGGCAGCAGCAAAATCCTCCTGTGATCACATTAATATTGAGCTGAACTTTGTCTAATGTGATTCCCAGTGTTGGAATAAAGCAATTGAAGTGAGTTAGAAATATCCAAACACAAATTCTCTTTAGCTCTCAGTCTCTCTCCCCCGTGTGTGCCGGCTGTGAATAGATCTTCAGTAGTCAGAAACAGCCAAGAAGAAGGAAAATATCCATCATCAATAGAACAGCTTCACAAAGAACATACAAACACAGCAGGTGAATTATTTCTCAATCAAAGAGAAACAACATGCCATTGTTCTCTGCTGTCATGCTTAAGAAAAGGCTTGTTAAAGTATAGAGGTAAATAGTACACCCATGTACCTTCACCAGTTTGGTTCGGTTCAACTTAATTGCTCTAAGTGGAAGGAGGGTTTTCATCTTTTCCTTTATGGAGACACTGCAATAAAATATAATTCAAAGGTGCAATCCTGAAGATTGTGTCTTTTTGATAGGTTTTACTGCTGGCCTATTGAAGAATACAGGGAATCCACAAGCATACAAGTCATGAACACTTGTCGTTTTTCTTGTCTTTCTTTTTTTGCACTGTTCCTGGAAACACTGCAATATCAGGTCGATGCGTGGAGTGGACGGAGCAAGCCCCTGTTCCATCTCCCTGTTCAAAAAAATCCTTTAATATATGAGATGAATCAGATATGAAACTGATTTGAACAGATATTAGACTTGATCGTAGACAAAAAGGCTGAGAAGTGTTGTCCTTCATATCAATAGAAAAATGTATACAGAACACTACAATTCATATCTTCACTACAGCAACCGAATGGGATGACAGGGCATGCAGCAGTGAGTTTGAGGAATTAGCAAAGCTGCTATGACAATCACACAAATATGGTAGAATAAGTTTGTAGAGACCTTTACCAACAGACACCACAACAATCAATGGCTAAAACCCAACTTCAAAGATGTTAGTTCATTTGTTTAGCAGTGTGGAACAATACTGGTGACCTCATTTTACCCTAAACGGATATCTGAGATTTAGAGGGGTCGAACAATAGACCACTTAACACAGTATACCATAAATGCAACCTGCACACACACACACACAAACAGGATTTGTATTCCGGCCGTTTTCCCCGCTAGCGGGGGTTGACCGGTCCATGGATTCGTCTCCTCCAAGTCATTGACTCTCCATGAATTTTGTTGTGGAGCGAAGTTTTTATGACCGGATGCCCTTCCAGACGCCAACCCTTTAGTCGCCTCTTACGACACGCAGGGATACGGTGGATGAATTCTGACCCCCATCCACAGAGGGAACCTCCATGATCTTAGTGCACATCTGAAAGATGAAGAGTAGTTGATGGGCTTCAAAATGACCACGACGTGTGTACTTGAAGAGGGGAACTCTCTCTCTCACACGCACACGCACACACACACACACACACACACACACACACACACACACACAGCTTATTAACTAGGCTATACATTTATCTTTAGTTTCTTTCAGTTTTTCAATAGGACTTTGGGGCTCTGTCGTTGAAATGAATAACTAAGCACTTTGACCACATGACAAGAAATGCAAAGTTGATAACAACAACTTAATGCAGAGACTTTAGCTGAGGGGCCCTGAGCCTGGTAGACCCATTCAATAATCCACCCATGATCAGCAGGATTAAACAAATCAATGAATTTGACATGACAAGACTCAGAGCTTTAGCAGTAAAATACAACTCACAAAAGAGGGTATAAAAAGAAACAATCAATTTCTCAACCACAAAATGGTGTGGATCAAGACAAAGTGTTACTGATATTGAGACCATTCCAAATTATTTTTGTTCAAGTGTGGTAGTAGTGTTAGCCCCATCCAGGGCAGTACCCACCAGTGTAGTGTTCATTGCCCTGTGCAGCACACGTAAGCAACTGAGCCATTGAAGATCCTACAGACTTAGAGGTACTGCCCAGGTCCTGACCACACTTCTCCAACTAGAACCAAGGAAAGGGAGAGATTAACCACATATGTAAGTGAAAATAGTAAAACTTATATATTTTGCCATCAGCCTGTCAAATCCATCATTTCATATTTCAGTGATGATAGAACATGTCCATGAGACTGAATGAACAGCTGAAAACAGCTGCATAGGCTCTTACTGATTCTCCTGGAAGTGGTTTCAACTGTCCATTGACAGCAGCCATCTTGGCATCTTGTAGCTCTGTTTTCAGGTTCTTGATGGCAGTGAGCGCAGAGTCGATCTCCATGGGGCCACAGGCATCATGGGCCTACAAAAGACAGTGGGCAGACTTCACTCGATTATACCACTATTCATCACTACTGAATATAATGCTCTTGAAGTCTCAGTGGTGTCTATGGCATATTCTGTGTTGGTCTTAATAGAAATAGTTCAGAAGTGAATTCATGGACTTGTACGGAGGAGGAAAGGTTTATGTATACATGCATGCATGAATGTATCTATGTGTCTTTAAACATGTGTAAGGGAATAAGTATATGTTGGTGAGTTGTTGCTTAAATTTGCACATTGAAAACTTATGTGTAACTGTACTCTACCTTCTGTGCAGAGGTCCTGAGCTCTGCTAGGCAAGTGGCCAGGTTCTTGGCACACTGTCCCAACTGCATGGCTGCAGCCTGATCTGTCACTGTAGGAACGGATGACTTGGCTGATGTCACCATTTTACTGCCAGGCTAGAAATTATAAAATAAAAATTTCATCATAAGACTCTGGAACAAAAGGTTTAAAACAATTATATGCAAAGAAACATGTATGTGAGGTTCATTCAGAAAATACTTTTTCGGTATACTGTACATGCAACATCTTCATCCTTAAAACTTTTCCTCAATTTTCTGAGTATCACAGGGTGAAACACCGACCCGTCACCAGCACAGCATAAACTAGGGAGCAGTTAGAGGTTCAGTGTCTTGCTCAAGGACACTTCAAGACATTTTCTCAGTGGTTAGAGCGTACACCTTGGACTCAGATGTTGCAAGTTTGTATCACGCTGTGTAGCTCGATAAATGTAAGGGATTCATTGTAAAGAGCTTTGAGTCATCCCTAGACTAGAAAAGCACTACAAGTCCATTTACCGTTTCTCTCTGGCAGCATAACCTCAAAACACCTTCTTTCTGTGGTGGTGGTTGATTACAATGGCCACCAGATGGCAATGTGCATGTTATCTAAGAAGTGGCTAAGAAATTGTGCCCTCTGGGTATGTATTTTACAAAGAGAAGAACACCTTTCATAATGGAGACAGTCACAAGCTCTCGATTATTTTTAGTATGGTGTTAATAAAAGCAGTGGAGTTTCAATTGAGGGTTTTTCTGAAAACCTAAAATAAAACTAACATCAACAATAAAACTAAATATCAATAGGGGTCCAGAAAGCTAAAACTAAAAGTAGAAAAAGGATCAGTGACTCAAACCTAAATTGAAATGTAAAGAAAAAAATACAAATGGAATAGGAATAATAATGGATTCAGATATCAAGACTAAAATTACCCTGGTGTATATATTTTCGTATGCTTTTTCAGTACCTGGAGGAAGTTCTGGCTAGCAATGATAAGGGCCAGTTGAGCACTGAGGTCCTCAGGCTGAGCTTGACTTCCACGGACCCCCTGGACGAGTTGGGGGATGTGATCTGCCACTGCCTACAGAGATATAACCCCCAACACCGCAAAATGAAAATCTTTAAACAAATCATAGAGTGAAAAGGTACTTCAGTATAATGTATAAAATACATCCATCCATCCGTCATCAACTACTTATCCCGAGTTGAGTCACAGAGGTAGCAGTTCCAGCAAGGTACCCCAAACTTCCCCTTCCCTCTTTATGTCAACCAGCTCGGACAGGGTCCCAAGGTGTTTCCTGGCCGATGTGGAGATATAATCATTCCACTTGGTCCTCAGTCTACCCCAAGGCCTCCTCCCTGCTAAAAGTGCCTTAAAAACCTCACTAAAGAGGCAACCAGGTGGCATCCTTTTTGATGCACAAACCACATTAACTGGCTCCTTTCTATGTAAAGGAGCAGTGGCTCTACTCCAAGTCCCTCACGGTTGACTAAACATCTTACCCTATCTCTATGGGCAATGCCAGCCACCCTCTTGAGAAAACCCATTTCAGCCACTTGTATTTGCGATCTCATTCTTTTTTCCTTTATAAAAAAATGTTACATCCATTATTCCCCACCGGAATTCCCCAAGTTGCCCATGGCTGGATCTGTCACTTTCATACCCCTCTAGAGCATCGACAGGAAGGAGGAAGCCGTAGCATGTGTCTCCTCCAAGTCACACGAGGACTAGCCCTCGCTATTTCACGCATCAGTCTCACGGGGAAAGCACAGTGCTTGGCCATTGGAGGAGAACGAAGCAGAATACTTTCCCTTCACTTAATCGCTAGTGTCTGGATGACCCAGAAGGAGAAACTAGCGAGCCTATAATCCTTTTTATCCAACTTAACCCTTATCCACATGTGAGGCTTAGCCAATTATACCCCAGTAACTATGTAACTCCAGCTGTGGTTGGAAATGGCACGGCCGGGCTTCGAACACCCAGCTGTGTGATGCAGATATGCGCGTAACAGTGCCATAACCCCCTACGCCACCGGAGGTGTGATCTCATTCTTTTGATAATGACCCAACCTTCATGACCACACGTGAAAACAGGAATGAAGATTGAATGGCAGATCAAGAGCTTTGCCATCTGGTTCAGCTCTCTTATTGTCTCTTTTTGTGTGTGTTGTAGAGAAGTAGGGTATGAGATCAATACAGTAAATCAATATGAAAGGAGGTAGTAATGTTGTAATAAACACTTTGCCTCAACTTCTCAAGTCTATTCAGAGAGGGGGCCTCTAGACTCCACATATCCATACAATACATAGATATGCATCCTACACATCTAATTTGGAGCTTGATTTCTTTGATGCCCTCATATTATACGAAACAACTGAAAGGAGTTGACTGTGATGTGTTCTTTTTCCCTTGGAAGAAAGAAGAAGCATCAAATTTCTCTACAGACATGTTGATACCAATATGTTTTCAGCTCAAAAATGCAATGGGAAAAATATATCCTTAAATGACACATTCCTTTATTTTACTCCTAATAACAGCACTGTGCCTCACCTTACAGCTCTGCACAAGTTGCTGGTGAGCAGTAGTGTTCTTGTTGGAGGCGGCAGCATTCTGAGAGGCAGCAATGGTCTGAGTGGCTGCAGCTGCAGCTTGCTTGGCAGCATTCTGACACAATACAGATGAAAGAAAAAAAATCACCAAAATAAACATGAATGCACATATACACATCCAGATTATTTGTCTTTTAAATGCCTGATGGTGTCTCTTTCTCCCCAAACCAATCTCTTGGTCTGTCTGAACCAAGGCTTTCAACTAACACTTGATTTAGTAGTTTTACATTTGAAAAGAACTGTGAACATAAAAGCATCTCAATTGGCAGTATTTAGTATAATTAGAAACACATTTATATGATTTCTAATGATTCCTATTCAATTTCAATCCTTCTGATGGCAATCCAAGAGAGTGTCTAAAGGATGTCAAATCAATTCATTGGACGAGGATGCTTCCACATTAGCAGGTTAAGTCCAGTTTGCAAAATGGTACCAACTACTGACCTCCAGTCGGTTGATGAGTTTCTTTTTGATGGCGTTCTGAGCTGCCGCATTGGTTGCCACGCGAAGCCCCTCTGCTGCCTCCCTCAGCTTTTGCTGCTGATCCTCATTCTCCGGGTATGCAGCCGCTCCCTGGAGATTGCAGACACAAGTAAATCAGAATAAACACAAGTCCAGACCAACTCATAAGAACAAATGTTAGGTCACTAAATCTTTAAAGCAGATTCTAAAGACACACATCCTCAAACTATCTTAGCCTTTGAAAATCGTTTTCAATATCTGCTTAAACACTTCTTCATTCTCTTCATCAGTGCCTCATGGATGACTTAATGTCAAGAGATGGCCCGTTCATAAAACACGAAGCCCTTGTCATCATAACTTTTGCATGGCGAGCAGGTATGCGTATATGAAGACTAATAGCATGCAAAATCTCCATGTCTTCTGAGGGAAACGGTACATTTCTTCCAACCCTGAATGGCCTATGTTGACTTTGAATTGGATTGGGTCTGTGCAATTCTGTACAAAAATAAGGATCAGAAGTTACACAAGGAAAATTTATCAAACATAAACTGCATTTATTACAGAAGGTTTTAGTCTTAATACTCTGAATTAGAAGATTTTTTATTTCCTTGCTTTTCCATTTACGTTCTCCAGTAACCCTTTTACCCATTTTTACACTTCATAAAACGAAATGTTCTCTTCTAAACCGGCACAGACAGAAGTCATGCTCCATTGCCTCTAGCCACTATTTCTCTCTTGTTTTTTATTTTAACATCTATGTAATAAAACTGGGAGATCAGTCCTCCCTCCCATTCTGTTGTCTGCGGTCTTGATAGTCTTTTCAACATTATTTTAGAGGAAAAGACATATTTGTAATGCAAAGGTATCCCCAGACTCTTTCTACAACTTTGCTGTATTTCATTATGGGAAAGTGTTTCGTTGTATATATGTATAATGACAACAAAAGAAAGGGGAAAAAAACACCTTAAAAGCCTAAATCTGATAATTATCAAGTGTATACCAAACTTACAATACTGACTTTATGAATGTTCTTTTAAATAATGCTGATTTCATGGAATAAAGATGATTAATGTACAAGAGATACAAGGATGAGGATGAGGTTTTACTTCTCTCATGACTATGATGCACATGATAAATGCTGTTATTATTATTATATAATTATTGTTATTTTTGAACTGTTTTTAGCTTTTATTATTTCTATTGTTATTTTATTATTTCTTATGGAGTCGTTTCTTTAACATAGTCAACTAAATACTCTGATGTACAAAAACCAAAGTTTATTATTCGGGCTTATTAATTGAGCATTAGAGAAGGGCCAGGAAATTACAAATAGTAACTTCATCCTGCTCCTTTTTGAACATATAATAGTTGTTGGATTCTTTATTGAGAATTATTTTGCCGAATTATGTTCAAAATTTGAAGGTTTGAAGAGAGTAGACTGTCCACTTAGCCATAATAATATGAACACAACACAGTAAAAAAATGTTTTGACTTCCTGCACAGTCCACTGAATGAAGTCCAATTCTGACAGTTTCCCAGGCAACAATTCATACTCCATAGACACAGTTAAAGATAGCTGTGAAGGTGATTAATGCTACATTGAACATTTCTGACCAACTGGAAGTTAGGGTCTCATTTAAATTTCATGGAAAGAGAGCTATAAATATTGGTCTTTGATTCAGTACAGATGGATGTAGACAAGATAGATGTAGACAGAGCTATAACAAGATAAATGGATAAGATAGGACTATAGGGTGAATAATACGCTATGCTGTCCAGATAGCAAATTTTTAACAGGAAAGATGTACCATCTTGCTTTTCCCTACAGTCTTACGCACATGTTAAGTGGTGCAATTGCTAATTTGTTATTCATCCAATAGCTCTTAACAAAAAGTCAAATGTTACTGGGTGTTTGGTTAGTCAGCAGCTGATTTTCAACCCATGACATCAATGGATTCATTTCTTGGCTCAAACCAGTAAATAGCAACTGCTGTGTGGAATGTCAGAAAATAGTGAGATACGGATTTATTTTTATTTTTTAATCGGCATGAAATGACCTTCGGAATTTGGTCTTTTGAACTCAGTTCCATTCCTTTAAATTTCCTATTTATATGTTAAGTATAATCCATTTTGTGAGAACCATATAATAAAATAGCGCAAATGCTATCCACTATGATATACTTTGGTTATTACTCCATATGTTGCCAAGATTTTTATGATGGGTAATCAGAACTGATTTTACAGAACTGAATCCCAACTTCACCAGTAAAGAGAGTCAATATCAACAACAAATCTATGCAAACAAAAACAAACTCAAGCCTAAAAATGAATCATGAACACAGGATTTTTGCCACTACCTGTCACTTTCAAACACTCCCAATAGACATTATTACGGAGATGGAGCCTCAAACAATAAAACTCAGTTTGCCCAGCTGTGCATTCAAATTCAAAAACTATATATTAAAATCAATATCAGCATCATTCAGCAACCCTTGCTGACATTCACCAGTCAATGTTGCAGCAAAGGCAAAATAAAAAAAATAACCAGCTTTAAGAAATCAGAATTGAGCTGGATATAGTTGTAAATTGCTTATGTAAAATGCTACTTCGTCTTGACTCTCAACTGATCTAAAGATGTGGTGGATGGTTAGTTTCTAATCTACAGGTTTCCCATTTATTTCACTGTTGTCCCCTGTATTCAGTTTGTGGAAAAATCAGTAAGTGAAGGCTATGTAAATATTTATTTGCTATTATACCTCAATGCCCAAAAGTTTCACCATGATCTGGTGTCCATTTTAAAATGAGAGAATGTGTATGCATAGACTTGTACACTGCTATGGGCAAACTACTATACATTACTTAACCCATAACTTATAATCTGGCAGGTATGGACATGTTTTATCCATGCTCAAACCCTGGAGCTATCACTGGAGTTTTTGCATTGGCTGACGCCCACTAAAATTAGCCGCAGCTGCCAGTGCCTGTTCCATGTCCTCTTATCTGGGCATAAACATACAATATAAATGGCAATGAAAAATTCTGTGAAAATCTCTAGGTAAGAGGTCAGTTTAAGGTGAAATTCCCTTAACCATCCTCTTGATTAGTTTTGTTCCAGGGAGTAGCCACTGAAAAGGTCACCTTATTTATCCCTCATTACCAGACACAAAAAAAATCTAACCCTCTTGACCATAATCTAGGAAATTATCTTAAGAAATGTCACGTTATGATTCTCTCAAGACAAAACCTGTTAAGGATTCTTAGGAGTGCCATATGCATTATAGAAAAGGTTATTTTTCATAAAACTTAATTTTGTTGGAATAACAATAATAGGTTTGTGTAGTATAAAATAAGCTGTATCTACAGTATCAATTAATGTATTGTTCATTTGAGGTGTTTTTCAAGCAATTTTTGAATGAACGGGAATGGAACGGGTCTTTACATGTCTGAGCTTGAGCAGAAAATACATTTGAATCATTAAATGTCATAGAGGCCTCGCCCAAAACATTTAGTTTGTCACCAACAAGTTATCAGATGACCCATTGAGCTTTTCTATCTGAGCTTTTCTAGACAAGTGCTGTACACAACAAGATAGAAGTATGATCTGTAGCTTTACAGGTTTATATTAGCTTTCTGTGGCTAACACTAACAGAAGTTTTGTTGGTATAAAGCAATTTTTCAATGTTACCTTCAATAATTAAAAAGGAAAAAAAACCTTGGAATAAGGACATATTGAGAGCGATAATAGTATTTTGAAATCACAACCAAGTCATCAGGAACACACACACGAGGAGGGTTAACAGGTTTTTCCTCATCCAAATCAAGAGCCTAAGGGTAGGGAGTGGTTCATTGCACAGAATGTAACTATGATTATCAAGCCCTCTGGGACTCAGTTATGATTAATTGTTACTGAGGGCTATACAAATAAATCTGACTTGACTCGGCAATCTATAAAAAAATATGATTGTTTATCAAGAAAGCCTGACATCCTGAACAAGAATGAAGAATAGCATCCCTGTCAAGGTGCCATACATAGTAATAGTGTTACTATCCACAAATGAGATTCTTTGTGCTTGAGTGTCTGTGGAGTGGTGAAAAACAACAACAACAAAGCCATTGACTTTATAGTAATCATGATTTCCCACTTGCCTTTGCAGCCTCTACCATCCGAGCAGTGGCATCAGCCAGCAGCTTGGCAGCCGCTAGCAATTTCTTAGAGTTGTCAACATCCACTTCAGCCTCTGCATCAGACCTCATGGCATTAACCAAGTCTGAGGTAGCTTGGGCCAGCACCCGTGCCTGACGCACCATCTCTCCTAAAAGTCAAAGAAGGGGGGGGGGGCAAAAAGACAATGAGACAATGTTAGTAAGCAGTTAATACATCATTAAGAACGAAATGAGATCACAAAATAGACAGGAGATGGACAAAAAACCATGAGGCTTCTGAGTAACTGTGGATTGAGTCTTGCATAATCAGAAATACTCAATGCTTCATTTTAACTGAAGCACTTAATTTCACTGCTATGCCATACTTGAATAAAAAACACAGTTAAAGAGGAATTAAGTGAAAAATAGTATTTGTATTTCTTTAATAGCACAAAATACAAGGCAAAGTTCAAAATAATATGGTAGATAACCCTTTAATAGTCTTTGCACCCATTAGGAACACAAGGGGTCATTAGGAAAGATAAAATTTATGGATATGACAAATGGATGATGGAGAAGCAAGATGGAGAAGATTTCAAGCTGATATAACAGCTTGAAAGAAGAATTCACTTTCGCAACTTCCTTTAAGAAAAACTTTAGAATAACCTAGGAGGTAAGAAAGTAATTAACAGAGATTGTCTTTAATACTTATTATTTTTGTAAGTGCAAATTTAGTTATTTGAAAGCAAGATTTGTTTGGTACTAATTCTCCATAATTCATATTAAACAGTGATGAACTCCAGCATTTAGTTAGGACTCAACAAGAGTTTGATTTTTTTCACCCTCCTCTGTTTTTTCCCACTCATTTTTAAGTTTATGCCAGGCATGACATACGCCCACATTTTTGACACCAATTCAAATTCCACAACATAACGCTGGGTCTATTTTTTCACGCCTCAAACAAACAAACACAACAACAACAGGCAATTCAACTTGTCTGTCAAACGAGGCTAAATCCTAGACCACTGGGTCAGCTTTTCTTTGTGGCTAAACCAACACTTACAATGGTCCATACAAATACTAAATCATCCTAGTCTGTTTAAAGTGTTGACAAGTTGAGGGTAATCAACATAGAGCCACCTTAGACTATGATTTGTAGGGCTCATAACCAAATGTCAAATCTAAAGATTAATTCCAAGCCATCTTATCACATTTAACAGGTCCAATGGTTTTACCCACTGTTTGCTTAATTTGAGGTCAGTTGGTAAGGTTCGTCAAATTTGAGCCATAGCTAAAATCATCAAGTTGGATTTGAATCACCTTTTTGAGTAAAACATGGACTGGGTGAGCTTCATTTGAATCTATTTGATGAAAATTAAACGTAAAAAGTTAATGACACTTAATTTGTAAAGAAAAAAAGCTATTTCAAAAGTTTTCTCTAGCATAAATCCCACTCCTCAAACCCCTCAAAGAAGTTTATCAAACTCATACTGACACTGGCAGCAATGCCCTAAAGCCGATTTCCTACAACAAGATACTTGCTCACTTGTTATATGCAGCTCTGGACAAAGAATAGCGCGCAAAAACAACACAGATGGCAAATCCAATAATAGGCAACTGTAAATGCAAACATGACCTTTTTTCCTCTGTGATTACACCGACATTGTTGTGCTCGCTGTTATGATCACCTTACTTCCTAACTACTATTGCCATATCCAACGGACTCACCTGCATCTCCCATTGAGCTGAAGATACTCTCTGTGACAGTCATAATGGTGTCTGTTGCCTGGTCATAGCGTCCAATGGGCTCTCCACGTGAGGCATAGTGGCGGACATGTTGTAGGAGGTCCCCAAGAGCCTGGCCCACCACACTGGCTGCTGCACTCACCTTTAAAACAGAACATATACATCTATGGAGCCAGATTTCTTAGCCTATGCATCAATACCCATGGAGGAGGAGTACATGAAAGTCAGCCCAGGCATTATCTGAACAAACACCAAAAAACTGAAAAGGGTCTATTGCCTACCTCACAAGCTTGAAAACAGCTCCAGAAGAAGAACAAGAAACCTTCCTATATTAGCTTATTCGGCTATGGATGGAACTGCAAAAAATATTCTGGTCTGACTTGACATTTTTCAAGTTCAATGAAATAAAATCTATCTATTTTCTAATTTTTGAAATGATACTTTGAGAACTACATAGTTTTGTAATATAGTCTTCCCTGAGCACTATTTTGAAGAGTCACATTGGAGACAGAGAGGGAAAAAAACTTGACTGACTTGTTTAAGGAGCTCTCCATCTTCTGTAGCCGAGAGGCAGGCCTGCACACAGCTCTCCACTGAGCGGTCCACTAACTTTCCAGCCTCAATCAGTTGCTCCTGGCAGACAGGGGAACTGATGGTTGGACTCACCACCTGAAAGAGAATAAAAAGGAATGGAGAGACTGAGGAATGGTACAGATGAAACAAATAACTCACTGAAAAAGAGAGAAGTGACAGACAATGAATGTGGGAGAGGAATTAAAGATGGCTATTTGAACCTGACGATTTATGAATCATTTTTATTCTTATTTTTATGGCATTCAGAGGCATTTGCAACAAAAGTTGTATGTGGTGTTAGAATGCATGTTTCCTTACAAAATGCAGCCTGTATCAAATGTAGTCCACTGAATGTAACGGCATGTCAGTAATTAAGGATTGCAGTTTTCACACTCATGGATTGGCTGACACTTTTACACACAATTTTGGAAGCAGTTCAGAGACACACAGAAGACTGACTGACTACAGGTCCAATGTAAACCAATTTGATTAATTTTAAACCTCAGTACATGTAAACTTCTGTAGTTAAAAATCTTTTAAAATGGAATAAACACACCACTTTGGATTACATCAATCATTTAATCGCATCAATTACACTTCAGGGAGGAAGATTTCAATAGCTACAGCCAGAAAACAGAAAGGTAGCTGAATGGAGACTAAATAAACACCTCTCCTCACACTGTAATTTAGAGAGGAAAAAACAACAGGAAGTGCTTAGGATGTGCAGCTACTTAGAAAGCAGAAAGCAGACAACAGTTAAGTAGAATCATGTGGCCTGTGCCAGAATAATGAGCATGCAGGGTATTCACACTCTCTTTTTAAATGAAGGTGACAGATTTTAACCATCCAAAACTGCCTTTATATAACACTATCCATCAGCCTGAGATTACTAAAGGTTTTTGAAATTATTCTCCACTGTGTACCAATTAGAATTGGTTAATGAGCAAAACACACCATCACGGTCATAAAGTAACACCTAAACAGCTAAAAAGATCCAGCCCAATTAAACTACTGCTGTAGTGAAAGAATGAATAAAGACCATTGGAAAGCTACCCTCCTGGTCGTAAACATAATTAAACCATTTCAGAAAATCAATGTGCTTCTGGTAAACGATCAGATTGGGTATAATCAAATCATTTAATATACTGATTTTATAAGACAATCATTCAATTGTCCTTATACATGGTTCAGCGGCTAGCTATTAATAGAGCCTTATGAACTTAGGGCCACTCCCCCTCAACATCCTGTACCAAAACAGTTATAATGAAACAAACAAAATATCTGAAGAGGAAAAAGTTACACTACTTCAATTAATACTCATTATTAAAATGTGTCTGACTGAATTAAAATAATTAGATTGGATCTTTAAATAGCATTTTGTCAAGTTACCTGAAAAGTTCATGTGTACACTATTCAAACACTCAAAGAAAAGACATCACAGAGCTAAGATTATTGATTATTTATCCATCCATCCATCCATCCATCCATCATCAACCACTTATCAGAGATCAGGTTGCTGGGGTCATGGTAGAGCATCTCCCAGCACTCATTGGGCGAACAGTAGGGAAACACCCTGGAGAGGTCGCTATTACGTCTCTGGGCTTGAACAATAAAGGGTTCAGTGTCTTTCTCAAGGACACTTCGACACACTTTCTACAGGGGCAAGGGGTCGAACCAACCTCTTTTGATTAATAGACAATCACTCTACCTCCTGAGCTATGCTGCCCCAATTTTCAATTATATCAATTTTACTGAATTAATCAACATTCCATATATTAAAGAGTTTAAGCAGAATGTTTTAGGACATGCTGGTCCATACCAAAACACATGTCCTGCATCCATATCCATGTTCACCTACCTTGGCACATGCCACCAGCTGGGAGGTGGACAGGGCACACTGGGTAGCAGCAGCTATGACACGATTCTGAAGTACGGTGTCTTCTGCAACCTGGGCCACATTCTTGGCCTTCAGCACCAGCATAGCTGCTGCATTAGCTACTGCTTTGGCAAGATTCATTAGCACATCCTGCAAAAACAGTGGGCAAAGTGGACAGAATCCCGTGATCCATCTCATTATCAATACAAGATAAATCACAACTCCAATATGTCTTGATGCATGCTCACAGCTCTACAGTCTATTAAAAGATCCATCACCATCCAAGCCATTTTAATATCTTTGTTTATACATGTGTTCTATTATCTTAATTTGATTTCCCCCACAAAAATGCTAAAAACAGAAGATGAAGTATACTGACTGAGGGACCAATGTATCACTTAGATGGTAGCTATTACTGTGGGATATGAACAAAAATAAATTTCTTAAATAATCTCGTTAGAAACGAGGCTAAATGAGGTAAGGATACAGGATACGGCATTATGATATGTGGCAAACTCCGCTTTATGAGGTAAAAATGAGAGACAAGTCCATTTTTATTATGTAATATTATCTTTTAAACATTAATATTATGAATTTACCTAAAATACTCTAAGGATTTTAATTATAAGTCATAGGAGCCATAAATATCCACTTGACCACTATATCAGCATAATCAACAATATATTCAACCATAAGAATAGTTTCTTGACCTTAAAAACATTGCTGCATCAAAAGGATTCCTTTATCTGTCCCAGATAAAGGAAATTCAGATTTCTCTGTATTTTAACCCATACTATTGTATAGGAGCAGTGAGCTGCCAACATATGGCGCTCGGGTAGCAGTTAAGGGTTCAGTGTCTTGCTCAAGGACATATCGACATGCTTTCTGCAGGATCGGGGATCGAACCGGTAACCTTTCGATTGCCAGGGGACCGCTCTACCCACTGAGCTATGCCACCCCTTAGACCTAGAAGAAAGTGTTTCAAATATGGCTAAATGTCCTCTGAACTGACTCATTCAGATTCTATCAAGTTGAGAAAATTGCTGTTTATAAGTAACTCCATTGCATTCATAGGCATGTTTGCTTTTTGGGGGGAAATTACATTAAGTACTGTAATGATAAAAAGGCAAAGAGTGTGGCAGTACCTGGAACCTCTCATCTGTTTCATTCTCTCCAATCTGACGCAGGAGGTCTCCGCTGGCCTGGCCAATGCTGCCTGCTGCTGTCAGCACCGTCTGTCTGGGCTGAAAGGACAGACACCCAAAGACATAATTGTGAAGCTATGGACTTGTGTTTAGATGACTTATCAAGTACTTGTTTGATTTTGAAGATATAACAAATGGTTAGCCTGAACTACCATGGTAGGAATTTCTGTGCTTTTCATCTCCTGATTTAACTGTCATGTATCTGGAAACCCTGAAAATGGTTGCAAAGTTATTCCCAAGATAATGCGTTTAGAGCAGTTTTGTTTTATGGATTAGGTTGCATCTCAATCAACCACACTAATGACATAAAAAAATATCTCTATTTCTCCATACAAAAATAAAAAAGCTCCCGCAAACAAGTCGAGACCAACAATTGACTCCATTATGTCCCAGTAATACGGCTGGGTGTTTAATAGGACAGTATCTATCTATCTAT
>OMLC01035902.1:0-17278 GCA_900302585.1 Regalecus glesne
TTCTATCTTTTTGGGGACCCGTGTGAGGTTTTAACAGTCCAATTGAGGACATTTTGTCCACTCCTCACTTAATTAAGAGTCTGTTGTAGGGTTTGGACTTGGGTTTAAGGTTAAGGTTGGAATTAGGATCAGATTCGAGTAAGGTTTGAAGTTAGGCATAGTCGTGATGGTTAATGTTAGAGTTCAGAGGCTAGGGGCTAGGGGATGAATGCATGTAATGAGGGGTCCTCACAAAGATAGAAATCCAAGAATGTTTGTGCTTCTGTGAAATGGGGGCTAAGAGTATGTTAAATATTGTTAAATACTTAATAACAGTTTCAATCACCATGTACAGTAATCATCAGTGAACCATTATTACTGGGGTTGATTGCTTATTATCGGGGCCGCGGTGTCTCAGTGGTAGAGCACAGACCTCTAAATCAGGTGTAGCGGGTTGGAGCCCACTGGGGGGCATCACAAAAAGGGCATTTAGCCTTAAGCTCCCATGCTCCGTAAATGTGAGGCGTGTTGTAAAGTGCTTTGAGTGGTTGCTAGACTAGAGAAGTGCCATATAAAAATGAGTCCATTTACCAAACAGACACCGCTACAACACTCCAGACCTGCAATTATGGGAAAAAAACCCATAAATGAAATAGGGAAAATATAAGGCCAAAAACCGAATGCAAGGCAAGAAAACACTTGTTACCCTCAAGTCAAGTTTCCCTGCCTCTGCTCAGCATCAAGATCAAACTCCCCCAGAACCAAGTGTTATTTTTATAAATCTTAATTCTGCCATTGCATTTCTGCAGCTGGAATTCATAGTGCTTGTATTTTATTGGATTCATTGAACTACATGTCATATGCATAACCTTCTCTATACTGCAGAACTGCAACTGCAGGATTTTCTAGATTTGTGTCATCAATTTTACTCGAATTATGTAAGGATGGTTTCAGTGTTGCAGCCATAACCAACCCACCCCCAGAAACCAAAGACTGGTTTCCCAGAAGGCCATTAAGGGCATCTCAGGTCTGCTATTTCTCCATGTCACGTGGCTCAGAATCACATGCCCCCCCCTAAGAAGTTGGATGCTGACCACACGGTACCGCACAACTGGTAAGCATATTGTAGTGTCATTTGTTATCTGAATTAACCAGACAAATAAGACAAGATAAGATATCCCTTTTCTATTTATTAAATAGCTCCACCAACTCAGACAGCCATGCATCACCACCACGGGATCGAGAAAGAGTCATCAAACTGTTGACACAGGGGGCCGCGGTAGCTCTGGGATAGAATGTGTGCTTCAGGAACTGACGAGCCAGAGGCTGCAGGTTCGAACCCAACGCAGGGTGTCAGGAAAGGCATCTAGCTTTAATCTCCCACACCTACCCTGGAATGGAATGGTGACCTCTCCAGGGTGTTTCTCTGCCTCCCATCCAACGGGCTCTGGAATGGTGCACCAGCAGCACCCAACTTCTGATAACCGGTTGACGATGACATGACATGGGTAAAGATAATGCACTTACAGTGACTATCCCACCTCTTATATTACATATAGTACTTTATGAACTGCACCTTGCATGTGCTCCCTCCCATGTGCTGCTCTGCAGGGTTCGGTCAATGGCGTACCCTTCCACAGCAGCCACCAGGTGCTCAGCGCCGGGACACAGGCTTTTTGAACTCTCGGGGCGGTGACACACTGGACCATACATATGTTTAGCAGCTATATAGCCTCAACTCTGACAGGCGTCATACTCCCTGACGTTGTTACCCGTCAACTGTCATCCCACATCATCCTTCAGCCACCTCATACAGTTACTAAAGGATGGGCTCATCTAGTCGATTGTTGTATTACTGTATTTCTCTATCATTAGCAGCAAGTATGCATGTGTAATAACTGTCAGACTGAAAATGTAAAGTCTTTGGCTTTTTCATCCAGACATGTCTTATCCAGTGATTTATGTGTCTTTTTGCACAAAGCATCCTTGGAAGGACTGCAGCCCTTCACCACCCTGACGTGGATTAAATGAGGTATGTGTGACATAATATATTCGATTGAATCGGACTTTGTTTCATGGGAAATAATTGTAATTTTACACCTATTGGTGTGATAATGGTGACCATGAACCCAAGACCAGCCTGCTCTGCTCATGCCAGCAAGCCTCAAGGGTCCTCTTGTTAATTCATCATGTATCTTTATGTGATGACCATGAGCTTGAGATCATCCTGGTCTTCTTGTCCCGGTCTGCTCATTTCACTAAGCTTCAATGATGCACCTGTTATTCTGTATCCAATGTTACCGTCCCCAATCTTAGACTCATACTTGGCCTCCTCCTATTTTTCTTGCCCACTCACTGTATAAGACGCAAACACAGACAGCCTTTTCTTTGCATGATGCCGTGGAGACCTTGATCTCTGCAGGCAATGTGCCCATTTGCAAATCCTGAAGTAAAACTCACTGAAAGACAAATTATCTCTTCCTTACAGAATTTCCACGGCAGTCACCTAATCTGACAATGATCCCGGGCGTCGACTTACAACTTTGAAGTCTTCCGCTCTGCACTCTGAGCCGCGAAAGTGGCAGGAGAGCAGCATGTCGTCGATGTCATGACCGGTCCGATCGTAGAACTCCCACATGTTGAAGGGACGTGGCTTAAAGTTGTGGAAGTCTGCTTTGTCCTTCAAGGCCTCCAGCACGCTTTCCTCCACGAGGTGCCGGTCTCTGATCTCATACCTGCAGAGAGATGTGAGGAGAGAGAGTGAGGTTTGAGGCTATTTTCTAGAACACCTCATAATCTTAAGTCCCAAACATTATTTCAGATGGCTTCATGCCGATCGATTGACTTACTGTCGTCGTTCAGACATAATAATCATCGACCAACCATAAAGTAAAGCTTGGGGAAGGGTTTTCAAGGGCCCTTTAGAAGTGATCCATCACTTTAGCTTCACATGGATGGAGACAATGCAAAGCATTATAAGTAGCTTCATTCTACAAGTGTCTATGTATGTGCCAACCTCATTATATTTTCCATTCAAATATATATAGTGGTGCAGTGGTCAGTACTGCTGCCTCACAGCAGGAAGGTCCTGGGTTCAAAGCCCATCCCTTTTCCTTTCTGTGTGGCGTTAGTCATTTATTTAGCCAAAGTCCAGCATAAAAGCAATATGTGGTTGATGTGTTTCGATGATATGGGTGGCAGATAGTTTACTGGTTTCATATGCTGGGAGTGAATACCAGTGAGTAAAGTGTACTCCATGGGCACTGGGCTGAGTGGGAAGCTGGTCGGCCCACAGAGCACACATTAGAAATGGCCAGTGTGATGCTTCCTTCCTTTCTTTTAGTGGAACTCACTTACTCTGATGACCCCCCCTCCCCGGCCCTGTTTGGAGAGAGAGCAGGAGAGTGGTGACTGCACTCGATCTCCATAATCTACACTAAGCTATTATCAAAAACATCTCCCTGGTCAGAGTCACTCAAACCAGCGACCAGATCAATGGTTTATACTGGAAAACGCTGATTCATACCAGTGGGTTTTGGTGGAGATGGAACTATTTTCTCTGAAGATTCTCACAAATTAATATTTTCAGCAATGTTTCAGATGTTTTTATATATCATGTACTGTTGTTGCTAGGTAGAGCTGTCATCTAGTATTTGGAAGATTGGTGGTTCGATCCCCGGCCCCTCCAGAAAGTGTGTCAAAGTGTCCTTGAGCAAGACACTGAACCCCCAACTGCTCAAGCCCCAGGATGGAACGGCGACCTGTCCAGGGTGTTTCCCCACCTTTTACCCAATGAACACTGGGATAGGCTCCAGCATGACTGTGCAACCTGACTTTGAATAAGCGGTTGGATGGATGGATGGATGGATGGATGGATGGATACACTGTTGCCTTAATGTAACAACCTCTTAGGTTCCTTTACTCAATGACAGACTGTTCAAGGGCTTCCATGTCTAGATGCACACATTACTAATCCCATGAGGTGGTAGGACAACATCTACATCTCTGGATTTGACAGAGATGTAATTCTCTGCATTTGACCCATCCTATTGTGTAGGAGCAGTGAGCAGCCACCATGTGGCGCCTGAGGAGCTGTCAGGGGTTCAGTGTCTTGCTCAAGGACACCTTGACATGCTTTCTGCAGGACCGAGGATTGAACCTGCAACCTTCTGATTGCCAGGCGACCGCTTTACCCACTGAGCTATGCTGAAACTGTTTTATGAGATAAAACCACACAAGACAGGCTGGGCAACGTCCGGCACCTTTAAGTAGCTTCACGTATGTGCAGGTCTTCAGTATCACGTAGCGAGACCTTTCTATAGACCAGTGGCTCTGAACACCAGAAGAAGTAGAAGAAGAAGAAGAAGATGGAGGAGGAGGAGGAGGAGGAGGAGAGACTTTAGTTTCATGCCACAAGCCTATCCACTTTGGGACAAGGCTCGTAGAAACACGGCTTCTGCTGCACGAGTCCTGCGCCTCGCCTCGGGAGGCAAAATAATGAGCTGCAAGCCTCCTTCACAGAAACAATCCAGTTATTTATGTGTACAAATGTTGAAAAAAAAGCAACTTCAGAGGATCCTTCCAGCATGCGGGTGGCTGCAGTACGGGGTACGAGCATGTTTTTATGAAAATGAATTCGACACGCCGCACATGAAAGTAAAGCTGTCCGACAAACCTCATTTATTCCTCCGTTGACTGTGACGTCCAACCACAGATCATCTGACAGAGTGGATTCTGGTGTGGCTTGACACCTCTGCTTCCACCCTGCCTTCCTTCTTTCCTATTTTACAATTATGTGGGTGGATCCTGCCGTTTGTCCTCCCGAGGAGCAGCTTTTTCACTACCTGGCAGGATAATTATGATGATGTCTGGCTAATTGGTCATCCTGGTTCTTCAGGTGACATGTGATGATATTCCAACACTGTGGGAATGCTAGGCAACATGCTGTCACTGACGGAGACGCAACACTGCCATGAGGAATCTAAGCACACTGCATACCGTGCAGTGTACGTTGTGTGTATACATGCATATTTCTATCACATCCACCTACCTCATGTGTACAAGCCTGCTGAAATGTACATCTCTATTTTTCTAGATTCTCTCACAGTCCCATAAGGGGGAATTAACAGTTCTCTATATTTAATCCATCTTGTTGTATAGGAGCAGTGAGGAGCCACCATGGGGCACTCAGAGGAGCACTTAGGGCTTTGGTGTCTTACTCAAGGTGACATCGACGTACTTTCTCCAGGACCAGGAAGCAAACCTGCAACCTTCCAATCACCAGACGACTGCTCTACTCACTGAGGTTTGATGCTCTATGTATGTGTTGCTTCTGTCTCCCTGTTCAGATGTGTCACCTCATTACGTGTATGTATGGCAGAGGATTGTCGGGCTGTTATTCTATGTGAGTACGATGGTGGGGCATTACTCAGGAGGTAGGCCGGTTGACCAGTAATCGGGAGATCGGCGGTTTGATCCCCAGCTCCTGCCGAAAGCATGCTGACGTGTCCTCGAGCAAGACACTAAACCCCCTAACTGCCTTTGGTTCAAATCAAATCCTATCCCAGGTCCTTTCTGTGTGGAGTTTCCATGTTCTCCCCGTGTCTGTGTGGGTTTCCTCCAGGGCCTCGGGTTTCCTCCCACCATCAACAAAAAAAAAAAAAAAAGAAGAAGACATGTAGATGTGAATTAGCTTGAAGCTATAATCTGGTGTGACATTAAATGGTGAAGCTAATGTAAAAAGCTGCTCATGGTCTATAAAATTCATTCTCCCACATTCCCGCACAAGGCTAGCTGGTTTCCGGTTTTTCTATCCTAATGATGACATGTGGTCCCCATAAGGATAGAAAAGCCAGAGACCCACACACTCACCACATCGTGCTGTCTTCTGTAATATCTTGTTGCAAAGTGGTTCATTTTCATGCCTGTAACTTCCAGGCAGGGAAATTGTTTCCTGGCTCTGGATCAGGGCTGAAAAAATACATCACTTCAGGCTTAACAACATGTGCCGTGTTCACCTTGCAGAGGATGCCATGTGAGAGTCATCGAGCCCATCCGTCACATTTGGCTAAAACTGGTATTCGGCTGTTGGAATACGAAATCTAGCAAGATCCACTTTTGTGCCCACTCTGTGGAGAAATATATGTGTCCCAATGTGTCTGACCAATCACATAACTCAGTCTGATTTACCAGCTTCTTGGACAACTGCCTCATTTCCACCCGTTAAACAGGCCGAATCCGAGCCGGAGTGGTAAATTCTGTGCAAATGCCTCTTTTAGAGTCGAGAGCTGCATATATCTGGTGAGATGATATCACACATTTGACTATAATGCGTTAGATATGAAGAGAAAACAGTGTCTCAATGGGGGGGGCATAGCCGAGGAGGTAGGGTGGTTAAGCGAGTGATAGAAAATCGGTGGTTCGATCCCTGAGAAAGCGTGTCAAAGTGCCCTTGAGCCAGACGCTGACTACCAACTGCTGCTGCGTGGTGACTGCTCTCCTGCTCCTATCCAATAGGATGGGTTAAATGTAATCTTAGTGATGATTGTTGGGACAACTTTACTAAATCTGATGATGGCCATTATCCTAGCTGGTGAGGTGAAAAAGCACCTGACTGTGGAGAGCTCTCCACCTGTGCACATACGCTCCACAATGCCCCATCGTCCACTCAGGTCGGCCATTAAGACTGCCGGGGGCTCCAGGGATCATGAATCCGTGACCTGGTCACTCCTCCGTGCAGCATGGGACTCAACCACGACCTTGAAACTAGAAAACCATAAAACGACCTCTGTGAAGGGGTATGAGAATCAATACCTATCCATCCATTCATCCACCAACCACTTGTCTGAGGTTGGGCCGTGGGACTCATGCTGGATGCCATCCCAGTAAACCCTAAATGGACTTTTTCTTATATAGCGCTTTTCTAGCCTAGCCAACCCCTCGATGCGCTTTACAATCACGGCCTCTCATCCGCCGAGACACCGCGTCAGTACTCACGGACCTCCACCTGTCTCAATACAGGAATCCGTCTCCACCTCTTCCCTGCTCCACCTTCTGACTCAGGGCACTGGTTTAGCGCTCACGCTGGTGGGACTTCTCGGCCATTCACAGAGGTCCGAGTGTGGTTGAGTTGTTACTGGGTCCCATGCTGCATGGAGGGGAGGCTGTGGTTTGTAAGCTGTGGCTGTGGGGTGTGTGCACATCCACAGTACATCCACCCTTGGAGGAAGGCTGCATGTGTGCACTCAAACCCTGGATGAGGCTCGAGTGAGAGACATATGATGGATGAGTCCCAAAGCCCCCCAGAGGACACCACCGAGTGTATCCACACAGTGTCCTCAGAGACCACACGACTGACTGACGGCTGCAGGGACGAAAACGACCTTTAACCCCACACTGTAACTTTGACGCCCAGCTGAGTGTGGTGACCGGGGATTGGATAAAGACTCGGGGCCATATACGCACCTCTGGTTGAGCAGCGCCAGCAGCTCCCCGGCGTGGTACAGGTCGTTGCGCGTCACCCGACTGAAGCGGAAGGAGTTGAGGTTGCAGAAGGTGACGGCGGGGAACACCATGGTCGGGGTCGTGATCTCGTCCAGTTTGGTGACGTGTGGGTACTCCAGGTAGAAGTGGATCCGGTCCACACACACGTACAGCAGGAAGGTCAGGGAGCCCAGGAAGAACACCACCCACAGGCAGCGCTTCACGCAGACGCGCTCGTAGGTGAAGATGTGCGCAATGCCGTGCAGGGTCGAATTGTGCGCAAAGACCTCAATGGGAGGGGGCTGGTCCCCGTCCACCTGCTCCGTCTCCACCTTCAGATCCATCGTCCCCCCTGCTGCGGGCTCCGTGTGGATGTGGGGAGGAGATGAAGTCAGGGCAGGATGCAGGTCACTGGCGGAGCGGTGGAGAGTGAGCAGTCTTCTGAGTGCACGGCGAGACCTTCCCTCCGCCTCTGGCTGGAAACATGCGCACCACCATATTTAACGCAGACAGACGTATTCTGGACGGAATCTCTTCATTCTGAGCCGACGCACCTGTTTCACAGCCCATGTACCTGCTGCGGGCATGTGGCGTGTCAGCGCCTCAAACCACCCCTGGCTCACTGTGGTCTGGTTGAAGAGCCACATCCAGGACACCTCGTCCCCCTCCTCTGAAGGTCGGACGAGTCGTGTGTGTGTGTGTGTGTGTGTGTGTGTTAAAATAAGCCTCCGTCTTGAAGCGTGAGTCCCTCAGGGTGTGATGTTGGGGGGGCTTAATGAGCAGTCTCCCCTCACACGGGGTAGCTGCGTCGAGGCGGGGATGCCGAGGAGGTGGATGTGGAGCAGTTGTCCTGTGTATAAGCGCTCAGGTGTGAGTGTGTGCAGTATTATCACCCCTGCGTTCGAACGCCCCGCTGAGCGGATAAATCACAGCTCCTCGTTGGCACTTGCGATGGTTTGTCTCTCGTCTCTGAGACGCTCCCTTCTCCACGGCGCACCTTCCTCCCCCCCTGTCCAGGAGATGCAGGGACATCCAGGAGGAGTGGTCCCACTCCGAAGCCGTGAACGCACCGGTGTCGGTCTCGTTGGCAGGCTGAGTCAAAATTAATTCTATTACAGAGCTGTCCTAAATCACGGAGAGGTTATGCAATCACATCGTGGTGTCTCCATCAGATGGAGGCAAGTGTTGATGTGCGGCAATCCCTGATCCTTAGAGCCTCCACCCGGGTGAGGAAAACTCCTCAAAAAATCTCATCGGTGGTGGAAAATGGGAGAAACCTCCGAGAGTCTCAAGTCTCTTCCTCGTCCGTGTCCCTGCAAAGTCCGGAGAGGGAAGGATGCAGCGAGCTGGACCAGTCTGACTCTTAGCAAGTTGACTGGTTCCATGGATTCACCTCCCATCACCTCCTACTCCCAGCATATTGTGGGTGACATCTTTGACGGATGTTCACCTTTACCAGAATGAGCTGCAGATTAGCTTCCTCTAAATATTGACCCGATATCGTGGATCTGCACAAAAACACCCCGTTATCTGTGCCGCAGCCGGTAGTTTGCTTTAAAAGAAGCGGTCAGGGGCAACGTGTGGCTGTGACAATATACATAAACCATGAAAAGTGGCTTTAAATGGGAGAAGTAACATGGAAATAAACCCACTTTGCCTGACTCGGGCTTTATTAATACGACAAAATATTTATCACATGCCATGAAAGATGCATTCTCCACCTCGTCTGTACCAGCATGGAAAAAGTCCTAACTTGCCACTGCGCACAGAGACATTTATTATCTCTGAAAGATATCTTGATGCATGCTCAATAATCCAGGTAGGGAAATCACAAAAGAGGTGAATCTGTTCAGCAGAGGTTCATTTCAGATTAAATGAACCTCTGATCCAGCTGAACAGATTCACCTCTTTTGTGATCTCTGAAAGATGGACATATGTACAAATGCAAATCTAACCCTTTTTATTTTAAGGTGACTAAGGAGCACACCCCGAACGCTCCATATTTTATATAAACAAAAAAATACTGTAAATGAGTGACAGATATGCTAATTGTAATGATTAACAAAATCAATATTAATAAACGGCACTGACGGATGCTGTTCGTGGTTCTGAATCGGTAAGTCCTGGTAGGTCGTTGCTGTCGCCACCGAGCCGATAGATGGCGCCTATGCGCTATGATAAGACGTCAACAGAGAAAAGGATATACAAATGTAGCAAAACTAAGAGAACCTATCTACACAAACTTTAAAATGATTTAGGAATATTAATGTTTATAGAAAAGTTATCTTCAGAGATATTAGTACAAACACAGTTAATTTTAGAGCGGTAGGCGAAGATTACAAAGTCGTAGAGAGATGCCCGGCAGGTGGAGGTAATGCAAAACTTCAAGATGTAAACTGCATATAAAGCCCATGAGTGAAGAAGAAGAAGACGAAGCGGAACTACAAGTTTGAGTGGGAAAATGGCGACGCCCGCAAGCGTAGCACGCTTGTGTCTATACGCAGGACGAACCTCTAGTTCTCCGTTAACAAAACAAACCCGGGAGGTTGTTTTGCCAGCGAGAAGATGGTACATATCTCGATCGACAGGAACCCGTAAGTACACTGTTTATCAAAGGCACATGAGCTGTTTTATCACTGCACTTTCAGCATAAGTAAAGTAGAGGTCAGCCACACTAAAAAGTGTTTTTCCCAATTAACTTGTTCATCCATCGCAGTGGTTACTTATAGATTAGGATTGGCTCTATAAAAATCTTGCCCCGACGGAGCATGTTTGAAATCCACTGTATGCTAGCTATCATAGCTGTGATGCTAGCAGGCTAGTTAGCGAATAAGCCAAGGTCGCTGTTTCAAGTCAACAAGGACTGTAAATACACACTTTGCAGGCTCTCCGGACCCTGATCGATGCTGCTTATACACCTCGGTGCCATGTTTGGTTGACTGGCGTCATGAGGGGAGACTGGACGTAGAAGTGCCATAGACTCCAATTTTAAAACTCCGCTATAGTGATACTATACGTCTCATCACTTAAACATCAGCCTTAGCTGATTAAAGTTACTCCTATTCACCCACCGTTTTAGGACCCCATTGACCAAACTCTATCAAGATTAGTATTGAATAAGGTGACCGAGATCAGGCATTCAAAATTTAAAGCCCTTATTTAAAAAAGGAAAATGTGTTCATCTACCCGGGTATTTGGACTTATGCTTTAAAACAAAAACATGAGTACGTTTCAACATTCTGATGTTTTTTTAAAACATATGACCTGATTGAACTATTTTGACTCTGGTGACCTTATTTTGACCTTATTTAGGCTGAAATGTGTTTTTCTTTTACCCAGGTATTTCTTACATAAAATGAAAGAGGGCAAATGGCTGCCTTGTGGATGGACTTTCATTCATTCTAAAACAATAAAACAATCTTAAGAAAATATAGCTTGACCATAGGAAATGTTTCACTGTTGCTACTGAGATTATTGCCACTTTTTGTGGATCAAGCCTACTATTGAAACTATATTTATAACAGTTTTCACATTAGTGTTTATGGCACTTTTGCACCCAATCCCCGTTATGTCAGTTAACCAAACATGGTGGTAAGGTGAATAACAAACATTGACTTTTTTAGATTTTGCAAAGACAAATTAGCTATGCAGATGTATCTGTCAAAAATAGCTATACATTACTTAATATTATTATCACAGACCAGTGTAATATCAAACCCTGAAATCAAAGTTCTCCGGGATAATGGTGCATTTTTTTAAAATACATCAAAATCACTACTGTGATCGCTCACTGGTAGAACGGGCACTTCAGGAACTGCATAGGGTTGGGAAGAGCATCTGACTTTAATTCCCCCCATGCTCTATGGGACTCCTGTGTCTAGCCTCACAAGATAGGGACTAACCATGATACATAAATAATGGTACTCTCAATATCAATATTACCGCCTCAGTGCAAAATGAAAAATGACCCTCTCCATTTGTACACAGAGTTGCAGTTCAGACTTGATGAGAGAACAGCACACAGCAGTCTGGATCTCTTCAAGAAAGACACTGGTGTCATTTACCGCATGCTGGGCCTGGACCCCAGCCATGTCCAAGACAACCCGGAGCGTTTCCGGGACTGGGCAGTCGTGTTTGGCAATGAGAAGATCAGTAATGGACGCCATTACTGGGAGGTGACTGTCAAAAAGTCGCAAGAGTTTCGTCTGGGGGTAGCCGAGGCGCTGATGGCACGGGATGACTGCGTTGGCACCAACAACTCGTCCTGGGTGTTCGGCTATGCCCAGCGCAAATGGTTTGCCATGACCAGCAATAAGATGCTTCCAGTAGCATTGGTTGGCAAGCCAGATCGCGTAGGTATCCTGCTAGACTATGAGGCTGGCCTGCTGGGATTAGTGGACGTTCAGAAATCCAAGCTTATACACACCATTAAGACCCATTTCAGGTCACCTCTCTGCCCAGCATTTGGACTTTGGGATGGGGAACTGCTCACACACTCTGGCTTGGAGGAGCCGGAGTGTTTTCAATAAGGCATGCTGAAGCAAAGGAGATGATGATAAATATGATGATTGCTTAGAGTGGCCCCAAGCTCGTGTATGCATTAAATAGGACTTATTTTAGTGAACAGTCTATTTTTAATCTATGAAGATGAGACGGCAGTGATCTCTGAAAACTGATGTCTTATTTACAGGGGTACAAGGTGTATGTATGTCTTTTCTCCATGGTCCAGCTGGTCCATCACTCTGACTCTTTATCAATGCAAGTTCATGCAATGTGTATGTCACATGATCTCAGGCAATGTATCACAAAGCTCTTTTGTGTATGAACTTCATGTATTATCAAGCTATAAATGTATATTTAGAATGTCTTTTATAAGGAGACGATAAACTGCCAAGTTTTGGCCTTTGCTTTAAGTTTTACCAAAATGCATAGGATCTTCATGCATTACCACCTCTGAATGTCATGTTCATACTGTAAATTATATAATAAAAGGCTTTAAAGTTTTCCATGTTTCCCATTTATTTATAGCAGCAGGAAATAAATTTACAACGACATGAAATTCACATTGGAAATCATTTTACCAGAGGACATGTTAATTCACATCACACATCAAAACTGTTAAAATGAAGTTTCCACTGGACATTGAAGATGACTTGTAGAAACTATACATCAGGACATGGCTGAGCATTCAGCTCAGTGCAGTCAATCACTTGAGAACAGTGGGTGACAATTCTCATCAAAGTGTGCAGCTTAACAAAAGGCAACTACTGCAGTTCTTTTGACATAGAGACAAAATAAAAACACTCATACCACATGATCAGAAACAAAATCACATATGAACACATAAAAATATATTTTTGATATATTTCAGAATGGTAACAACAAATAACTTTTTTCTTGTTGAGGTAGAATCATAGCATTGATTAGAAAATGTTTTTGCCACAGTTGAATTCATGGAATTATGTTGCTGAGTAAAATGTGAATAAACAAAGTGATGATGAAGATCCTGGCAAATAAAAAATAATAATTTAGAAATAAATACCAACATGGAGCACGTACATATTTACATCACAGTATTCTCCAGAAGGACTGAGAAGAAATTCAACTATTAATTCTCTAACTAGCTGAATCTCTGCTTTTTGGGGGCATTGTGTCAGGTTGGTTATTATTGTTGGATACAGTGCCATAGTAATATTTTACATTCATGAACTGCCTGTGCAATATAGATGAATGCCATAGAAATACATTCAGTTGTTTCACTACACAATCTCTCCAAATAGCAACAGTCTAAGGAGGACTGGGACATCAGATTAATGCAGCCTGTCGTACCTTACCAACACATTACTCATCCATCCGCTCAGTCACTCAACACTTATGTAGACACATCTGGTGCAAAAGATCACATATTTACTAGAATACAACTGTAGACTTCCTTTACAGCCATGGAAGTCACGTTTTTTCCTATACGGCTTGCTCAAGCCACGACCTTGACCGTTTCTAACGTGACTTTCTGCTCTTCTGTGTCAGGCTGAGAGTAGCTGTTGGAGTATCCTCTCTGATACTGCTGTAGGACGGACACCACAGCATCATGGCCGAACTGCATGGCATCGTCAAGAGGAGTGTTCCCCCATCTGAAGCAGATGAAGAAGAAGACAGAAACCGGAGGAAGAATGGTCATGCATCGGTTTACGGGTAAAAAAAATAATCCCAGACTGTTACATTCTTAACATGACAATCGGTTAGCTACGTTGCAACCTGACCTGTCTTTCATGTGAGGATTCACTTTGCACACCTCTGTGAGGAAAGCCACCACCTCCACATGACCTGGAGCAAAACAGTCGACAAGCTCAGAACAAGAGACATCCTGTGATTATTTCAGTGGCATCATGTTTGCAAACCAGAAGGGAGAGTGATGGTGGAAATGAAATTCGTTCTTCTCATTGGCTCCTGTTTTGATAACCCAGGGGGCGCTATTGAAGAATGAGTTAACTGATGCTGAAGGCTCACCTTCAGCTGCAGCGATATGCAGGGCTGTGCGAGAGTCATAGTCTCTTTGCTCCATGTTCACGGCTGAAAGGGCAAACCTGGAGAGATGGCCACAGGGTTCCGAGAGAAAGAGAGAGAATGAGAGGATAGGAATGAAAAAGGTTAACTCACAGGATAGATGGCCATGTGGTGAGAAATGACTCTCACATCTTCCAGGAAGACAATCAAATCCCATTACGTGGATATGTATGGAGACCTTTCCAAAAGAATCCGATCAACCATGGGCGGTGTGTGTATTAGGGCTACCAACAGGAAAAAGAGGGATTTTTTTTTCTAACACAGGAGCAGTCATAATCAGTGTTGTAGACCTTAAATCTGTCAAAAGCGTCATTGTCCAATCAGACTAAAGTTGGGCTTCACATGGTTCTGGCCCTTCAGGGGCGATTTCAGTCAGATTGAGAATCACCCCAGAGGTCTTTCCTAGACTCTCATGTTAAATGTATTTTTTATGGGTCAGAGCTTTCAATGCAATCTCTATGTGGTCCTAGAGGGCTTGCACTTAAGCACTTTCGTCATACGTGACTGAGAAAAGAGCATGTAACTTATTCAATCATGTCACTTACTACTCTCAAGATGGCTAGCGTTCAGTGCAAAACAATTGTGTCTTTGAAAAAAAGTTCATTTTAGTCGGTGTGTGAATCCAAATAAATTGCCATTAAAACAATCAGGTTCTGCAAGATCAACTTTAGCCTTTCAACAAGTTTCTACGAAATGGGGGGAAGACCTACACCTGAGTATTTTCTTTGAATTGGTAAAAGTGAGAAATTGATCCATGAGAATGATGAATTCAAGGGCTGCTGTGGTGCACTAGCATTGTACCAGGTTCTGATAAGCTACAACATCCAGGAGACGTTCTCTGATCATTGTTTATTTCTGCAAATCTATGGCCAGAATACGGTTGTTCCATAGGCTGTATCTTTTCATTTTTACAAAAATTGTCCCCACGAGATTTATTTTAGGAGTTGAACCTGTATCAACCAATGAGGTGGCTTGTTCCCCCCTGTTGACTGCTGTAGCAGGGTAGGGATGGGAAGAGATCGTGTCCTTACCTCCTCAGAGCAGAGATGTCTCCTCTGAAGGCTGCAAACATCAGGTTTACCACTGACTTATTCTGTAGGAGGGGAGGAGGGAAAACTGTAATTATACTGCTCTCTTAAGTGGATCAACTGAATTGTGTGTTATAAAAACTAGACTGTTTCCAAAGGCGGTTATAGAGTGGATGGTGTACTGGTAATGTGGTTATCCTTCTAGCTGACAAGCAGGAGACATAGACTCAAAGACTCAGCTCCAGATGAAGCTATTGATTTTGTTTGCCTGCGCTGAATGGCACCTCTCATGACACATGTACATATGTATGCATGCATACATACTTAACTACATATATGTACATACATACATGCGTGCATGTATACATACATCTACACATGTGCATACACAGATACACTTCTACAGCTAGTCCTTACTAGGTCATCATCATCATCTGATTTTCTTCTGGGGTCATGCTTCTTAGCAAAGTGTCTCAGGTTGTCATAATTGTGGAAGTTGACGTGGGACACCAGTTCCTAAACAAGAAAACATTACATACTGTTAGGAAAGGAAAGCCACTTTATCCAGTCATTGTGTTCTCACAATGAAATATGTCCTCTGCATTTGACACATCCTGTTGTGTAGGAGCAGTGGGCAGCTGCAGCACTTGGGGAGCAGTTAGGAGTTCAGCATATTGTTTAACAACACTTAAACACCCTTGGGATCGAACCACCAATCGTCTGATTACTAGATGCCCCCTCAAGGTAAGGTTGAATAAACATTCCAGTTCAGAAGTCACCATTCTCTAGTGAAGTCTGTCATATGTGCATGGCACATCATATGTCATGACATGCAATACAATGGAGGGTTATAAGAAGTGTATGTGGCAGTGTACCTGACAGAAGTGAATTCCACGAACACTGTTACCAAGACGGTCCAATGGAGGCGACCAGCACATTATTCCCATTACATTGGGGACCACCAAGACCACAGCACCCGAAACACCAGATTTAGCTGGCAGGCCAACCTGAAACAACAAGACAAGATGTTGAGAGTCCCTCAATCAGTGGAAAACAACGACACAACAGCAAGCAAAAAGTTATGGTCTGTAATACAATGTGCTTTCGCTGGGAGGCGCTCCTCTAGCAGCATTTGATGCATGACGAGTAGCCCTCGCTATTGCTATTGCTAGCAGTTCTGTTGTTTAACTCTCGTAGGTCACCAGTTTGTGCTCCAGTCTACTGATCTACTCACATGGAAGGCGAACTGTCCGGAGAAGTCATACATTCCACATGAGTGCATAAGACTCAGCGTGTTCCGCACTGCCTCGGCGCTCAACACACGATCCAGGGTGATGGGGCAGATCCCTCCGTTGGCCAGGGTGGCGGCCATGATACTGCCTGACTCACAGGTGACCTCGATAGAGCACAACTGAAAGTGAAAAGAGATTTAAAGAAAAATCAGGGGTCCACTGAACAGGGAAAGAGACACAGTCCAATTTTTTTAGGCTCCAAAAGTGTAGAGAACTAAACAAATGTATTGTCTCACCTGAAAGTAGAAGTCGAGGGCAGCCATCATGTCCGCGTTGTCGGGGAAGCACTGCAAGGACCACAGCTCCGTATAAGACCCCGTTCATAATAAATGTTTAAAACATCCGCGAAGTGGTGAGTTCGACTCAAGGCACAAAGACTCACCTTTTTCTCCTTGAGATAATAGCCAATGGCATAATTGCGATCACCCGTCTCCTTCTCTGACTGGAAGCTGTGGGAACAAAGCGGTGTCAGAGGCTGCGTTTCATGTGATAGTCTGGCAATTACTGACTGAACCGTCTATATTGCATGGTGCTCACGTCGCGTTGCTGAAGCCCACGTACTCTCTGCCCGCCATGCTTTTCAGAAACTCCATTACCTGCAATGCAATAACGCAGCAACGTGAGGGTTAGTTTGGTAGCCGTGGCACGTAGCTTAAAAGCCTGACAGTCTGAAGGGTTTGTCACTTACATGGTCGAACCTCTCGGCTTTATTGGAGACGGGCTGTCAAGAAAAGGAACACGTTCAGTTCGGGATGAAATCCTGAGGAACGTCGAGACTCAAGACCCAACAGATGGCAGTGTTTGAGTGTTTTGACACTAAGAGGTCAGTGTTGGAGTGTGTGTGTGTGTGTGTGTGTGTGTGTGTGTGTGTGAGAGTGTGCGCGTGTGCGTGTGTGTATGGGGGTGCTGCTGAACAAACAGGCTCTTTCTACC
>OMLC01035903.1:0-20219 GCA_900302585.1 Regalecus glesne
CATGTCTCCTGCTGGGAGAAGTTGAGAGCACACGTCGGGAGCCCGTTGACTGGATTCATGTGGTACCTTGATAGTCGCAGCTTTCGTCCCAGCTCCGTCGAGGGAGCCTTTGGCCGTACCTCTTGGTGAAACCAGCCCATTCCCCTGCAGAACATGTGTCGGTAGACTCTGGTACTTCTGAGAAGTGGCACCACTCCACCACCCTGTCATTTGCACCTGCGGGTCTTGCTGCGGGGGGACTTCTTCAAGCGAGCGGGAAGGGATCTGCAGAGGGACCCCGAGAATAAGGATTTCTCTTCTAACTGTCCCTCCTAAGAAGTGCGCAATGTTCAGAATAGAGACTGCGCTTTGCACTTTTTCCGTGCTTTTCGTTGCAGCGCGGGCAGATTTTAAAGCGCGGAACTGCAGCGAGGTCAGAGACGCTTCTGTGGCGAAAGGCTTCAGCTTCGCACATGTTCCTCTCCAGGAGATCTCAGGTAAGGTTCCGTCCACTCAGCTGCCCATGCACATGCCCATTTAAGCACCATGGACAGCCCGGGTAACGACACGGGCCCTTGAGAAATAAAGAAGTGCATGCATAATAACGACATCAATAATAACAGTAATCATAATAATAGTAATCATAATAATAGGAGCATGGAAAAGTTGAAGTGATGAGATTCTAGTGTTCGGACTGCAGCTGCAACCTCATATCATTATTAGATCATGAGACGTGCCGTTTGACGGGTTACAGATCTGCCTGTGATTTGTCTTTACGCATCTCTGTGATATAACCAAAATAAAATCCAGACGCGAAACTGTTCACTTGAACCACCTGTCGTTCGTGTGCGTCTATCAAAAGAGGCAATGCATTAAAGTTTATCTGTGTTCAACAGCGTTCATAATCCTATCAGAAGCGTCCAAGCAGCCCCAATAACGGACATTAATTTATAGCGGCCGGAAGCCTTTCAGGACATTGCACAGATTTACGTGCCAGCAAGCAGGCTGTCGCGTCCATACACACACGCAGGAGACGCAAAACCCCAGCAGCCCCTATACACTTGATTTGTACGCACTGTCTGCCGAGCCGCATGGCGATGAGAGGAAACCCCTATAATAAAAGCTGTGTGAAGTTAATCTGTAGAATGGGTCGTGATGGATAACTGTATCCAATTAAATGCGCTCCTTTCATTCAGCTCAGTGAGCCGGATGATGGTGGCTGGTGAGAAGGAGTGTGTCCAGCAGAGGTCTCTGAGTGTGAGGAGCGAATGGTCAACTCAGCACATTGACTCATGTCCTTATGAAATTAAGAAGGGACAGTCTGAGAGACGAAACCGTCTCGCCTCACTCTTGACACTGATCCATCTGTGACTGTATGATGTCAGTATACGACATTTACATACAAGGGGATTTGAGAAGGGGGGGGAAGGCGCCTATCCTGCAGGGGAGCAGCCATGCATAATAAACCTGACACCATTTTGGTTATTTCCTTTGCTTAAGTTATTGCCTGGGGCTACTTCTACGCAGAATCAACTATTTTGGTCCAACTTCAAATTCTGGGTTACTCATCGTTCAGCTTCTGACACTAGAAAATAAAACACTACCAATTTTGTGCACCAGTGATTTACTCATTCAGATGTCATGCAAATTAATAGTGTTTTATTGGGAAAAGTTGTGGGTTTGTGCATTGAAGCCGGGCATGGCCCGTGTGTCTGGCAGACTTAATACACCCTCCTCAAAGCAGGGACACGTATGCATCTGAAGAGGAGTGAATTAAGGTCTCGGATGTTCACCTCGCTTTCTCTACTCAGTGTGTTCTCACTTGATCCCGTGACTCACCAGCTACATCCCCAAATCTGGCACGAGTATAAGGCTGCATATTTGATAACAGGCACACCTGTTCATGGAGGGGGCTGAATAGCTGACTGATTAAATCCCCCAGATGTATGTCCCGACATCATCACCTAATCCACCAAATGAACAAAAATCTCTAGCTCTCCCGTCTCCGAGTGATGAGGGGGTAGAAAAGGGTCTTTTGAGCTCCTCCATGGAAGGGCTGTAACACTATTTGTCTCCTGGATAGGCGGTGCCACATGGGCACCGTGCCACAGTTACACAAACATGGTCATGTCCTTCATGCTCTCAAATTCACATTACTCTTCCTCCCCATCCATACATTGCTGGATGTAGCGTGGGTCCTTTAGAAGCCCCTTGATGGTATATGGGTGGCATGGCTCAGCAGGTAGAGCGGTCATCTCGTAATCGGAGGTTTGATCCCTGGCTCCTTTAGAAAGCGTGCTGAAGTGTCCCCGAGCAAGAGCTGGAACCCCTAACTCCTCCCCACTGCTCCTATACAGTAGACAGGTCCATTTTTACATGTCGTGATTAGTCCCCGGATTGTGGGGGTGGACACAGACCTGGACGGCCAGATGCTCTTCCTGACGCCCCGCGGTAGGTTGGAACCTGCAGCATCTGGCTCACCCGGTTCCTGAAGCACATGGTCTACCACTGAGCTACCACGGCCCCCTTGCTGCTACACAACAGGATGGGCTAAATGCAGAGGACAGATTTCATTGCAAGAATACGATGGCCAAATAAAGTGGCTTTCCTTTCCTCAGGTAGAAATCCTCAAATGTTGGTTTAAAAAAATCCACTTGAGACAGATGCTGGATTATTTGCTATAAAACAAATAAAAAGTCTCAAAAGAGAAAGTGCATGTTCAGGACTTATAATGCGGGGCTTGGAGGTGCTTCGGTTTTGTCTTTATTATTTTTAACTCGGGAGGCTGAGGAGAGGGCGTAGGCGGTCTGGTTACGATGTAGCGTTGGACAAGTGTAATGTCTCGAATGCTAATTAATTTACACTAACACGGAAAAGCGCACCTACATGAGCTTTTCAGTAGAATGAAATATGGGATACGACTTCATGATGAGTCAAGCTAAAATGTAATGACTTTGCTTTGAGAAGTGGGGGGGGAATGGGGGTTCTGGGGGAACCCGCAGAAAAATCTGTGGGTTCGATTCTATCACCTGCATTTCTACATGTATTCAGGGACTGCAGTAGTCCAAACCCAATCCAGGTAATAATCAATTTGGTCCTGATGCTAAATATGCATGAGAAAGAACTGTCTCATCCTCTCTCTTGTTTAACCCATAATTACTGAACTTCACATGTGGAGTGATTCAATTATGGTTTTATATATGGTTTTGAAGGGGGGAGGGGCAAAAATGGAATTTTAAAAGTAGGAGGACATGTTCCCCCTGTCCCCAGTGGAAATGATGTCCTTGAAAGGAAAGGAAAACCTCTTTATCTGGTCATTGTAGTTGCAATGAAATTTGTCCTCTGCATTTAACCCGTCCCATAGTACAGGATGGGGGGACGGACGGCTGCAGTGCCCGGGCTGCAGTTAGGAGTTCAGCATCTTGCTCAAGGACACTTCAACACGCTTTCTGAATGAGCCGGGGACTGACCTTATGGTTACTAGATGACCCGCTCTACCTCCTGAGGGATGGGGAAAGTGAAAAAAGTGAAGTACAAGCACCTCATAAGTGAGATTTACAAAATGTAATAATTCATCTTTCCTATGGTTCACATGCATACAGTAGGTACATATATGGGTTTTACTTTGGTCAATTTTGCTGACGTTGGCTGAGAACTAGTGCAACGTTACCGAGGTGAGGCTCTCACCATCAGTCATAATGGTTATCCTCAACTGATCAGAGGCTTCATTTCTACAGGCTCAGGTGGAGTGCTGGTAGGCAGGTCAGACAGAAGGACAGGAGGGGAGCTTGCGTTACTTACAGAAATATTTCTATGAAATATTGCATTACGAGCTCACTTGATAATTGCAACAAAACCTGGATCTGGCCTCTGCATTTGCACCAGGCGAAGCCCAAGGCTGCCCGCAGTTTACACCGTTGAGGCCCCTCGAAGCCACAAGAGCGCCTGTCTGTCGGATCCCCCTCTGGCCGTTAGGACATCTAAAAATGGCGAGAAGCTTCCCCGCAACGGTCTTACTTACACATATCTAAATAAACTGTCAGTGAGTTCATTACGTCTCAGCCTCCCTTAAACCCAAACCCATCACTCCCCTGGAAACAGACGGACCCCACGTGCAGGCCTGTCTCTGCTCAGTCTCAGTTTCCACTGGGCGAATCACCCAACGTCAGAGATGGGATGGGCGAGATTTGGAAAGTGAGTAACAGAGTGAGAGACTCTTATGGAGCTTCCTAAGATGTCACAGCCCGACGCTATCGTCTGACATCCAGTTCTGGCTGCTAACTTCTCAGTCATGGGACCGAAATAACGGAGCTGATGTTTTATGTGATCCCTAGCCGTGCCTGCACAAATGGGGGAATGATCTCAGCTCAAGCTCGCGTAATGTCCCCCGCCCGTCATGTAATGGGATGGAAAGGATTAAAAGCGACTACATGGGATTGCCACCAGAGAGAATGGCGAGGTGATTCTGTTAGCCTCGGCAGCATACGTCAGTGTTGCCGTTGATGCATTGTTGGATTATAATCCCTTCCCTGTCAGTCATGGATGCAGGGATGGATCTAGGAGTGAAGTCCAGGGAGGGACTGCACGTGGAGATGGAGTGGTGTGCCCTGGCACGCCAGTGTCAATAAGCGTTGAAAATAACTAATGAAATTACAGTAAATTGAACTATAGAGATTGAAAGGGACCGTGAGGGGATTTGGCCAGTAACAGTGGTGGCGGGGGCTTTATTCAGCTGTGTAATGTGACATGAAGATGCCCTGCTGTGGTACTTAAACGAAACCAACACAAAAGCAGAATCCAAACCATCATCTATTTTTCCCCCCTGCAAGAGAGGGAATTTCTCTTTCCAACTCAGTGCCATCAGTCATCCTCCTGAATACCAAAATGGCTTCATGATGGCTTTTCTCTACAGGGGGTTACCTTGCACAGTAGTAGGGACCACTTTGCAACAGCACAACACAAGGCCAAACTATATGAGAGAGCTACAGCAAGTGTACCCCCTGCTTGTAAAAAGGAAACAAAAAAGAGAAAATGCTAAATTGATCATACTCAGCCGTGTTAATATTTACCATAACATGATATTGATTTTGGACATTAGTGAGTCTTTTAATTTGCTCTGTGTCTCACTCAGGTTAGAGATTTATTCATCCATGTGCTCTAGTTTCGGTGTCTAATTGATATTTTGGGTCCTTTTTAACATAACTCATCCATCTATCCATCCATCCTTCCATCTATCCATCCTTCCATCCATCCATCCATCCTTCCATCCATCCTTCCATCCATCCATCCATCCTTCCATCCATCCATCCATCCATCCATCCATCCATCCAGCCTTTGTCAACCACTTATCTGAAGTCGGGTCGCAGAGTGCTGCAGCCTATTCCAGAGCTCATTGGGCGAAATCTAATGCTACAATAAGCTTTCCTCTGCACGTTGCCTTTTTTCCAATTTCTGATGCTGTGGCTCCTACGGTATGTAATTACAGTATGTTTTTTTAGATGTCTATGGGAGATAAGCTTATGACTGGCAATTAATGGATTTTTTTTAAACAGTATTATGTTTGAAGCTCTTTGTTTACAGCTGCTTCTAGGCTTTGGAAACATTTTGGTCCATCTCCTGCATATAAATGAGGTTTCCATAAATCTCACACAATACATGGACATCTTCAACAGGCTTTAGGGACATTAGGCAGAAACGGAATAAAATGTTCTGATCTATCAATTCACAGCAATGGCATATACACGTATGAGCCAAAACATTATGACCACTAACAGGTGAACTGAAAAATGTTGACCATTTCAAAACAAGGTTACATATCCAGGTCAAAGTAGATCTGATGATAAACAAGTAATCAGTTCTTATAGTCCGGTTTGGACCTGAGCGACTTCGACAATGGCCAGAGAACTGGGTCAGACCATCTTAACAATGCTTGTGGGGTGATCACAGTTACCAACAGTGGTTCAAAGAGGGACAAACCACAAACCTGTGACAGGGTACTGGGTACCAAGCGCATCGATTTGTGAGGGCAACGAAGGCCGGGCATCTGGACCGAACTGCCAAAGGTCTACTGTGGCACAAGTCAAAGAAAATTTCACTGATGATTATGGGAGAAATGTGTCCCTACACACATTTATTGCAGCCTATTGCATTTGGGGCTGCATAGCAGCAGACTGGTCAGGGTGCCCATGATGACCCCTGTCCACCGGCAAAAGCGCCTAAAATGGGCACACTGGAGTCAGAACTAGACCTCGGAGCAGCGGAAGAAGGGCACCTTGTCCGATGAGTCCCGTTTTCTATTGCATCATCTACCTGGGGAGGTGATGTCACCAGGATGCACTGTAGCAAGATGACAAGCTGGTGGAGGGAATATGAAACTCTGGGCAACGTTCTGCTGGGAAACTCCGGGTCTAGCCATTCATGTGGACATTCGATTTGACAGGTGCCATCTACCTAAACATCATTGAAGACCCCCCCCCCAATGGCAACAGTATTCCCTGATGGTAGTGGTCTCTTTCAGCAGGACGGTACCCCCTGTACTGCACAAATTGTTCAGGAATGGTTTGAGCAGCAAGTGTTCAAAGTGTTGCCCGCCAAATTCTCCAGACCTCAATCTAATTGGGGATCTGTGGGATGTGCTGGACCGACAGGTCCAATCCAAAGCTGCTCCACCTTGCATTTTAAGAGGACTTGAAGGATCTGCTGCTAATGTTGTGGTGCCACATACCACAAGACACCTTCAGGGGTCTTGTAGAGTCCATGCCTCAATGGGTCGGCACTGCTTTGGCAGCACACAGAGAACCAACAGCATATTAAGCAGGTGGTGATAATGTTTTGGCTCATCAGTGTGTATAGTGGCTTATCAGACAATGGCAATCATTAAAAATTGCTCTCAAACAAATATTGTGACAAATCTTATTTCCCAAGAGCTACAGTGGACTTGGATATAGAAGAGATGTATGATGCCATTGTTTGTTTGCAATGTGTAAATTGTATTTACATTCAGAGGGAAAACTTGCTCCCCCATAAAGCCAAGCCACCGGCTTTTATGTTGACTTTTAAACACCACTGTGCCAAATACTTGACAATAACATCTAATGTGCTGTTGTGGGATTGCTGCTGTGAATACCACCATGAAGAATTAATTTTGTTTTTTCTGGCTTCATCTGAGATAAATCAACTGTGAAAAACAAGGAAATGGATTGAAGGGACTCATGAGACACTAGCAATAGCTGTTTAATGGTTCACAGATTATTTGAAATGTGAAGGAAACCGTTCTCTTCATGTCAACAAGAGCCCAGATTCATATTTTCTTGATCTGTTACTTCCTGTCAGAAGCTGTCTCATTAAATCCAAATGTAGACATAAATAAGCTTTCCTTTATCACATAGTCAAGCTAGAACGGTACGTACCGCATAGTGGCCCAGTGGTTAGCACTCTCGCCTCGCAGCAAGAAACTCATGGGTCTGAACCCCAAGTCGTCACAGCTCCTCTCTGTGTGGAGTTTGCATGTTCTCCCCGTATCTGTGGATTTCCTCCAGGAGCACCGGTTTCCTCCTACCATCAAAAAGACATGCATGTAAGGGTTAATACTCCTGCACATGCCCCTGAGCAAAGCATTAGGAAAAAGAACTGGAGTTGCTCCTCAGGTGCTACAATTGCTCACTGTTCCAATTCAGTTGGATGTATTAAATGCAGAAAATTGATTTATTGTAAGAGTACAATATCAAATTAATAGTGGCTTTACAGACTAATGTGAACACATTGCCTTTGGTCATTGATCTGATCTATTGATTTGATACACGATACACAAGCAATACACAGGCCTTTCTGATAAGATCATATTTTAGAGCATGTGAGCCAGGTAACTCTATATAGGTAAGTCTTCATTAACATGGAAATTCTGTCCACAAGCTAAAGTCAAATGAGCTTAGCACGACATGAGAGGCCTGTTTCTATGTGGCATCATAACTCCTCATATGGTGGGGGTCGACACCGACTTAAATGAAGGCCGACAGATTAAGGCCAGATGCCCTTCCTGATGCCCTGCATTGGGATCAAATCAGCGATGTCTGCCTTGTCATTTCCCAAAATGCGTATTCTACAAAAACACGATCAACTTAAATCAAAGCTATTCCATAAACATGATGATTGTTCTTTGATTAATAATGGCCAGCCTAGTTCAGGAGGTAGGGAGAACGTCTGATAATTGGAAGATTGGTGGTTCCATACCCGGCCCCTGCAGAAAGCACGTCCTTGAGCAAGACACTGAATCCCGAAGTGCTTGCTGGGATTCCCACTGCTCCTATACGATCCTTCCTTCACTGTGAACAGAATGACAAAATATAAACCTTCTCACAGTTCTTACAGTTTTTTGTTGTTGATTTGGTTGTATTTTTTTTTGGGGGGGGGGTCTTTTTGCTTCCAGGGCCTAAGTCACAAATTTCAAAAGCACACGTTCGTTTGTACGTCTGAGCCAAACATCTGCATACAGTTCAGCTTTCCACTTGGAACGTCCCTCACATCACATACTCCACATGAGGTGGTAACATATGGTCATTCTTTAAACGGCTTATTCCAGAAAGAGACGTTTGTGAGACTGCGCAGGATCTTTCCGAGCGATCCCAGAGGAACCGTTGGCTTTCAGAGAGCAGTGGTTGTAAACACCAGCGGGTATCTTTGTCGGCTGTTTTTGGAAGTAACGTGGCTGGCAGATTCCCCTAACTGCCCACCCGACTGTCAAATCTGCGAGTCATTGTGAAACAAAAGCCCCCCCTGAAATGACCCATTCCTGTCACCGGATTTATATTTAGCACCGTTGGCGTCCACTTCTGTCTTGTTGACAAGGTCTGGCTAGACATGATGTGTAACTGAAGAAGATGTCTACCTTTTAAAGTCCTCCCTGGGAAGGTGTTAGCAGGGTCAGCGTCCGAGTGAGAAGCACTGTGAAAATGGGTGCATCACGCTGGTCCGGGCACTCTGCTGTATGGAGGACGACCCGGACTGCAAAAGCCATCAGATCTAATAGTGGCTGGTGTTGCTGAACTGAGCTGTAAATGCTGAGTGAGAGGTAATGATCAGTCCAGGTCTCTGGGCCCTGCCGAGTCCCCACTCAGCCACCAGCTGCTACCTGTAGTGCAGTGCTCGGCCATGCTCCACTTAGCAAGTTGACGCAGAGGAGAGCTGTTGGCTGGCTCACTCTTTCCCGTTCTCAGGGGGTTCTTGGCCCGCTGCCCATGTATATCAAATATCCACGGCGGTCCTCTCATTACCCCACCAGGCTTTTCATTGCATAGCCCTCAATAAATATCAAAGCCAGACATAGTGCAATGTATGCTGATTATGCAGTGGTTGTCATTCCAAGATGTACTACACATGGCGTTGGGGTGGTGCACACATTCATCTCCGGTTCTAATGATATTGGTGTAGCTTTGTAAGATATTACATAAATATTCTACCCGTAGGTCAAACATGCTTTTCTGGTGTACATGCTGACCGGTACACAATGAACAATGAATGTGAACGACTTGCAGCAAAAAAAACAAAAACAAACCTCACCTCGAAAATTATTCTCCTCTTATATTATTGGCTCAATAAATAGCGTTTAACCTTGCAACCACCTCTGTTTAACTCACCAGCTATATCCCCCACTGCACTACAATTTGTATATTCACCACGGCGAAACTTGTGCTCGGGGCTTTTTAATCTGTTATGTTAATTTTGAACCAAAGTGTAACTGGACCAGAGAGAGGGATCTGACTTGATGGTCAGGCAGAAGTATCAGCTGTAGCCTGAGAGACACCGAAATGTTGAAATGTCACAGCGAAGCCAGGTGCCATATTAGGAAAAGATCAGGCTGGAACCAAATCGGATTGGCAAGAAAAACCATTTCTCCACAGACTTTTCCAAGTCTCTTAAAAAGGTCCTGAAGTTAGAAACCATTCCTCAGACAGAGACAAAGAGAGAGGGGAAGGGGGGGTCACGTGTCGACTTGTCTCTCATCAGATAGATCCAAATGAAAACTTTATTCTTGAGATTTGAATATTAAATCCATAGTACGCTAGTATTCCAGAGGACGTTTTTCATTTTTCCTCAAGCACAAAAACTATAAACCTAAATGCAGGTGGAAATATTTCAATATGAAAAGCATCTTTGGCTTGGCTTTTTTTTTCTTCTTTTTTTGACATGCATGCTTGGGGGGGGCATGGCTCAGTGGGTAGAGCAGTCATCTGGTTATTGGAAGGTTGGAGGTTTGATCCCTGCTCCTAGGCGAAGCATGTTGAATTATCCGTGAGCAAGACACTGTTCCCTTAACTGCTCTCCCCTGTGATGGACTGGCCACCTCTATGGGGTGTTTCCCCTTCTTTCACCCAGTGAGTACTGGGATAGCCTCCAGTTGCCTTGCAACCCGACTTCAGAAAAGCTGTTGACAATGGATGGATGGGTGCACGCTCAGTTACCTGAACACGTCTTCTGGCCTATTCAGAAATTTGTCATATTTGCTGGGCATATGAAATTGTTCCAACATATTTATTCCTGTCCTTTTTCCCTTCATGCAGTCTCTCCTGAGAGCGTGGGATACCGTTCTGCTGTGCTTCTTTTATTGCAGACTGTTTTTATGTCAGTGAGAACTCCTTCTCTCTTGAACTTGTCCCCCTGTTCACACAAGGACATACACTCCTCTGGATCAGCATCCCCTAGTTATTCAAAACACAGGCATGTCTTTCATTATGATTTCTGAAGTGACCCAAAACGTGATGGAATGGGATGGTGTCATTCCATCTGGATTGATGGAAGCTCCGTCTTCAGTGGGAAACTTGGTTATTCTGCACACGGAATAATACTCAAGAGACATTATTAAACTTGTGAAGAAAAGTACTGTGAGAAATACAGCAGTGACTGGATCCATACTAACTTTTACAATATATCCATATAGATGTTAATACTGTTTTGGAATAAATTACTCCCTCCCTCAATTTATGCATTCATGAGAATTCGGCCATGGAGTTAACATTTGCTGGTTATGCTAAACTTTGGCATGTCTGTAGTGTACTAGTTTGTGCAAATCTGTGGTTACCTCAGATGTCTGAGACAAAGCATGAATCATGAATAGGATCAATTTAAGTCAGAGTCCACATAAAAACCCCTGGCTACAGTTTGAATTATAATGAGGATATGAAAAAAGCAAGAAGATCCAATCAATATGTAAGTTCATCAAAACACATCACAACTTATTCCACCTCTCAGTTAACTCATCCACAAGCTACCATCTGAAAAAACAAGTTGTTCAATGTATATATAAGGACTGCATAGCTTAGGAGGTAGGGCAGTTGTCTAGTAGTCAGATGATTGGTGGTTCGATCCCCGGTTCCTTCAGAAAACATGTCAAAGTGTCCTTGAGCAAGACACTAAACCCCTCACTGCTTGGGACAAGAGATTAAAATTAGTCTGGTGGCTAAATTGGACTTATTTATATATGTATATATATTCTAAATGTTCATTAATAAGCATTGTCCCTATAAAGGAGATTATTATTATCACTAATATTATTCACTTTAGGAGTCTTGCCATCCATGGAAGTGGATAAGAAAACCTGATGTCACAAGCTGATTTGCATTTTTGACGTGACCTGTTGGCCAATCAACTTTGTCACTAACATCTGACCCCAGATTCACCAAAACCAGTCATTCATTTTCCTACTGCAGGTCCCAGAGTTTGATCTGAAACTAACATGATCCTGAATGTGCCAAAAGTGTTCACCTGCAGGTCATAGTTTGCTATGGTTGTAGAATTTGGCATAACATGGGTATGGTTTGCCTGGCTGCTCAGTGCTCTGTAGCAATAGGAGTGTATTGAGAATATCATCCAGTTTTGTCATACATATATTTTGGTGTAAGACAATGGATCAACAATATCATCTGACCAATATTGAACAACTTGTCAAGTCATATCAGATATTGGATTAAACATTAAACATTGGATAATACTTAGCTTTATATTTTTGCATCTTTCACTTGCACTCCCCGAGTTGACACGTGAGTTCCTCCTCCTCCTCCTTCTTTTACTCTTGTGGCGGACTCAACTCTTTTCCATTATATTTGAATGCTTGGCAGGAATGGCTGACCCAGTGGCACCAATGAAAATGAGAGGACACGTTGAATGGCTGTTGCTACAAAATATGCAAGAGAGGGAAAGGTTATGAACTATGGCATTAGGACTTAAAGAACATCATTAATCATGAATTAAATGATCCGTTAGGATGGACATCTGGTGCCATCTACTTATGTACCATCGGTAAAACCGGAAAAAGTCCTGCATTGATAACAGATATGCATGGGTTAAGCTCATTAAGATGGAGTAAGGGCTTCATGTGTGACATCCAAAAGTTTGTCAGAGGGGCTAAGGGACACAGCAGATGGCAGGGCACATATGCTGTTGATCTCTTTGGCCAGGTACTCTAATGAATACTTCTGAGGGTTGGCCTACCTTTCCTGGCAAGTGGTAGAAGTGGTGGGGCAATTTTTAACCTCATAGCTAACTCATAAACAAAGCGGTGGAATAACAGCTTATGATTGACATACTGGCCTGCTGTGTGTTCTATGGACGGAGATAGCCAACATCCGTGTCAGGACATGATCATGTTCGGCTTTGAAGGTGCTGAGAAAAGAGAGAAGTCACATTGGGAATGATCAGGAACAACTTTGCAGATCCAACTTTTTTTATGACACTCCTGATGAATAATGTCTTGAATTAATGTGACATGATGAGTACGGTCCGTGGCAACAGACACGGGTTCATGTCCATGAATAGTGGGGTGGCATCCAGCACTGTGCACCCATCTATAGGGTGATTGGTTGTGTCAGGAAGGCCATCTTACCAGAAATTTGGCCAGATCAGTATGTGGCCTGACAAGCCCCATACTGGATCAGTTGAGGCCTGGGTTGACAACCGCTGGCATTGGTGCTGTGCCCTCACAGGGTCCTGATGGAAACATAAAATGTGTTATGGTGACCCCTGAGAAACAGGAAACAAGGTGAAGAAGAAGAAGAGGAGGAGGAGGAGGAGAAGAAGAAGAAGAAGAAGAAGAGGAGGAGAAAGAAGAAGAAAAGGAGGATGAGGAGGAGTAGGAAGAAGAAAAAGAAGAAGATGAAGAAGAGGAGTAAGAGGAGGTGGAGGAGAATGAGTAAGGTCAGGTACTGCAGTTGGCAAAAAACTTAAAGAGCGAACATTATATTTTTGCATTGAAAATAAATATTTGAAGAGCCAGAATATCACGTTTTAATCAACAAGCAATATTTCCTGGTAATGCAGAGCGTCAGCGAAGCGTTTCATCATCAAGAAAACTCAGTTTGATGTCTATGTTATCATCCAGTCATGCTCCCCGAGCACCAAACTGTTGTCCTTCAAAGATTTGGCACAAACATAAGGCTCATTAAAAAACAAAAATCCAACAAATCTAAGATACCAGCGAAACGGGTCTGATCTGAGCCTTACAAGCAACTGAAATGGGTCTATTTGGAGTTTTACGGTGTCCCAGTGGGGATAAAAAAGTTTATATCATCTTGCCTTAGATGACACCTGTCTCCATGTGCATACAGATAAGCAGCTAAAAGCAGAACTCCCCCCCCCCCAACAGGACAGGAGTAGCAGAACTATTCAGATCTAGCCGTGGTTCTGGGACAGGAACGGAAAGCCTGTGCACCTAACAAATTGCTGCAGTCCATGAGAAATATGCAAAGTTTGCAAAAAAAAAAGAAAAGATAATCTTGGCAGGAGGTGTGTGGAATATAAATGGCTTTGTCTGTTATACGTCCATGGATGAGGCTCATCAACTGTGATAATAAGGTAGCCGATCTGACTGATGCTCGACTTGATTGCTGATGCCGAGTGACAGGAAATAATTGCGACGTATGAAGGCAGATCATATAGGTGTTGATAAAACACTGAATGCATGCATAATATCCGCTCATTAAAACTCTTCTACATATTGGCAACCTCGCTAATTCACTCCAATGAGAAGTATGCACACCCTGACACGGCTATCGGGCATGTCTGTGGGAGGACGAGTTTGTACTTACACGCGGCTGGTGCATATTCATATTAATCTTTCATATTTGGATGATGACAACGAGAGTCGGGATGTCGTCGGTGCATCTAGCTATGTGATAACGGGAGGATCTACCATGCCTCTGTTACTCATTTCAAAATGGGACTTCTGGCCATGGGGGCTACGGTAGCTCAGGGGTCGAGTGTGCCCCTCAGGAACTAATGCACCAGAGGTTGTGGTTTCGAACCCACTGTGGAACATCAGAAAGTGAATCTGGCCTTTAATCTCCTACGGCTGCCCTGGGATGGAATCGTGACCAATCCAGGGTGTGTCGCCGCCTTCAGCCCCATGACTGCTGGAATAGGCACCAGCGGATCTGCAAAGTGACTTTGGCTAAGCGGTGGACATGACATGATATGACGTCTAGCCCTATTTGAGGAGGAGCATACGTTTTTCCCTTTGTGGGGCTGGGCCCCTTTTTTGTCTTTCAGATGACGGACTGGTTTTGGTACAGCGAGGTTAGGCTGGGACACATCTCTTCATTCCATTCTCAAAGCCCTCTTAATACTGAATGACTCGCCAGAGGCTAGCTCTGATACAAGGCTATTAGCAAACCAAAAAATGATTCCCTTAGCCGTTAAAGTATAGTTTGCTCAGGATCTCAGACAGCTGTAGGTGGAAATTATTCTCTCCGCAAAGCCAGCCAAAAGCAAACAAAACCGTCATCTGCATAGGACTCGGTTAAGGGGGATCCGGGCAGAGAACAGGGGAGGGTATCCCAAAGCCTCTGAGAATGAATCCCCAGTCTCCTAAGGAACATTCCTGTTAGCAGGAAGGCTTCCAGAAACTCCCTGCAACTAACCAAGCCCTCTCTCGAGTAGCTCTTTCTGTCCGCCATTTGTTTCTAGGTAAGATCAAACTTCACAGCCTGATGGATGATCTCGGAAAAAAGAGACGCTAAATTCTTCCTTTGCGTTTTCTTGGCCCTTTTGCGCATTTTCATCACATGTGTCAAATAACTCATTTACTCTCATTCCCGCTCGGGCCGCATCTCTTTCATTTAAAGATTATTCCCAGATTTATTTCCACTGCAGTGATCCTCTCACAGCCGTGACAGCATGCGTAGCTGAGGAATGCCTGTGTGAGGAATGCATGTTGGTAGAATTTGAATCAAACCTTGCTTTCCTTCTTTGGCAGTGTGAGTCTACGCTCTGCGATGAGCAATCATCATCTGTCTGCTGGCATTGTCGAATGCGATTCAAAAATCCATGTGGGTAATCTCACACGGGAAGACTCAATGCAGCGTGTTTGTTTGTGCTCATTATATGCCATCTTTCAATGTAATCTATCCGTCACCATCTTCGGAGAGAATCTCAAACGGCGACATTATTATGAATCCCTGCGTCTCAAGATCACACACGGGTGTTCTGCGTCGAAACTTTTTCCCTCTGACATTCACTTCCCTTACTTTTGAAGTGAGCTATCTCGCCCCGGCTCTGCCTCTCTCCGAGCTGCTGGGGGTGTGTGGTCTTTCTGCTTCAGTAGACAGATCATCCGTGAGACCGCAGTGCTGTTTTAACCTTGACTGGAAAGGACATGGCACCTCGGCTGAGTGGTGAGGTCCCCTGAAAGCCTCTTCCTGTATGTTGATGTACGACGGAGTCATTTTAAGTGATGTTTTGCTCTGTTGAGACTACCGGAACACACGATAAGAGTTGTCGTGTCGGTATGGAGGAGCTTTTTTTCCTCATTTTGACACATGTGATGGAGGGGCCACACTCACAATACGTGGCCTGGTAATCACAGTCCCACCGGGTTTTTATTGACCAAGTCATTCAAACTGCACTCCTTGTCATTTCGGGCAATTTAACCTTTATGATGGAGCCTTTTTTTTCTGTTCTGCTTTGGTTATCTTTACTTGTTCCCCCGACAAAAGAACCTTACAAACGTTTTACGTCCCAGTCGCACAGACGAAGCATTCATATTCAGTATTTGTACAGGTCCTATAACAGATGACTTCCAGTGTGAGGATGAACAGTAGTGTATCTGAGGACATCCGCCAAGATAGAGCTACTCCTCATCCTGATGTTCACTCAGCACGGGTTACAAGCAACCACGGATTTCAACATTAAATCTTATTTGTTGTGGAGATAAGAGCCCATCAGCAGCCATAATACCCAGCGGTCTTCTGTGTCTCTGAAATAACAGCCATACTGTGCAGTGTCCACATGAGGGATGGGTGGCTCAGCGTACTGGACGTGCTTAGGGAGCTGATGAGTCAGTGGCTGTGGGTTCAAACCCACCGCGGGGCGTCAGGAAGGGTATCAGGCCGTAATCCCCCAAGCTCCATCTAAGTCCGTGTCCAACCCCACAACATGGGGACTGACCCTAACGCACAACACATAAAGAGAGATCCAGAGGACTGCACCGTGTCATGGCTGCTAATGAAGTGTTATCTCTGCTGCGTATGTCGGGATGATGCAGACAATCCTACTGTCTCCCATGTACGACCAGCCGTCTCAACGCTGCACACAACCATCCTCACGTAACCGCCACCTATCCGTATAATCGTGTCTCGTCTCTGATGGTGTGGACGGACGATCGCAGCGGATGTTCCGAACAACCTCCTCATCCGTCGATACCCCAAATGTGATGTTTCCACGCATGTGATGGAATGGGATTTGACATGAGGTCTCAGGAGGCCAGACGTAGAGTGAACGTGTATTCTCCTCACGTAGCGACGTAGAGACAAGGTGACACGTGGCGCTGGAGGTGTTTTAGGAGGTGCAAATCCATTGCATGCAAACGTTTTGCCTGTCAGGCCGGGCTGACACTTCACCAGCCCCTCTGTAGGTGGGTGCCGGTCTGGCAGCTGGAGACAGTCATGACTTCAGAGAGAAGTTCTGTGAAGCTCATGCGTGTAATTCCACATTTGACATGGGAGGTGCCCATTGGATAACATCTGTGACACACCAGTCCCGGTGTCCTCCTTTACCTCCTGGATCAAAGGCTGCTTTTCAATGCCATGTGCACCACGTCACGACACGAGGAGTAGCAACATCAAATCCTGCATGTTAGTGTCGCTTGATTACCAGGGCATCCATTTCAGCTCCAAGACAACCCTTCCATTGAGAAAGTGTTGAAAGATCATCGAATATTGGGAACGCCGATAACCCATCAACGTTTTGGGGATATCTTTTCACATTCTTCTTCTTTCGTCCCGTTCGCTGTTTTTCAGGGGTTGCCACAGGGGATTTTATAGCTTCCATTGGCCTCGTGGATGGTGGTCTGGTATGGATTATCAACCCTCACACTGATTTGGACAAACTTTATACCAGATGCAATTCCTGACACGACCACTAGTCCCATGGACGGGATGAAACGTTTCTCTCCATAAAACCCTGTGTCCAGATTCATCATTTTTGAAAGGTTTTGCATTCTGGGTTTTTCGTCAATTTTCTTTTTTAACCTTGTCTTCCCAGATGTCCTTTTCAATCAATTTAAAAGTTGCAGGTATGAACATGGTGTTACCAGTAATCACGTACAGGTCTCGGTCTGGGTGATTAAGTGCAGTAACTGTTTTACTACAGACAGACATCGATGTCTATGTCATGATTAGTCCCCACGGTGTGGGCATGGACAAGGACTTAGAGGGAGCTTGGGGGATCCAGGCCGGATGCCTTTCCTGATGCCGCACGGTGGGTTCAAATCTGTACCTTCTGACTCGTCATTTCTCGCTCTACCACTGAACTACCCCCCCCAAAAAACAACGTTTCAATAAAAAATAAGATATTCCTTTATTAGTCCAGCAGGGGGAAATTTGGATTTCTCTGCATTTTAACCCATCCTATCATACAGGGGCAGTGAGCTGCCAAGGACACCTCGAAACGCTTTCTGCAGGACCGGGGATCGGACATGCAACCTTCCGATTTCCAGATAAACTTGCTACCCACTGAGCCAATGCCGCCCCTTTACAACACAGATGGGTTTTAATTCTCTGAAATTCAAACATGAATAAACAAAACAAATATGCACGATAAAATTCACAACATTTCCATGTCTGAAAAACCCACAAATTATATGCAGTTGCACTGGCCAGTCATTATGTCAGCACTGAGTCCAGAACACATTTCAATTGGCTGGGAGAAGTCACGAAGCCTGTCTGAGAGAGCCACAAATTTGCTGTGACATCTGCCTTGATGGGAGCTAACCACAGACACCATTGAGGGCTCATTCACATTTATTGAGTGCCTATTTTTAGCATGGTTATTTGCACCACGTAATGGAGTAGGGTTCATAAGTGGCGAGGACAGACGCAGACATTGATTGGGACATGGACCAAGCCTCCGCGCCGTGAGCGTCGACCCTGTCTGTCCTGCTGTGATTTACCTCTCGGAGATTCAGTTCAACAGTGCCCTTGTGATAATGGGAATTACTTAGGTTGTTTTTGTGGATGCGACCACATCACGCATATCTATTCCAGGGGATTTTCACAAGCCGTGATTGTGGTTTCACCACTGTGATTCAATTACTGGTGGAAAATTGGATCTTAGGGGGTTAAATCACAGCTCCGCAGATCCACACATGGGCCTTTAAAACAGCCGTAACGAGTTTTCTTTGCGTTGTTTTATCCCACTGCTTATATCTCTTCAAATGACATGCATGTGTGTGTTGTGGCCTGACTGCATTGAGACTATGTGAAATTCTGATCACGGTGTGAGATGAATCTCTATCAAAGCTGTTTTCGCGGATCTGATCTTAGTGTGAGCAAAATGCAGTTTGTTTTCTCCATCCTGAGTTGTCACTTCACGTGCCTTGACATAATCGGATAGGGAGAAACGCATGATAAAGGGCAAGTCTGGTCTGAATATCTTGCTGAAATGATACCCAAACACACACACACACACACACACACACACACACACACACTCCTTCTCGGAAGGCTCCTTAATGTCTCACAGATCTGATGCTGGACTAGTCGCCAGGCCAATGTATGGATTATCAGCTTGACTCCTGGGTGGTCCAGATTGAATTCTGGTGGCGGTGGTCTCACTCTTCGCTCGAAGTATAAGCCCATCTATTAAGTTTGGACTTAAGAGGGGCTGGTTCTGATCACTTGAATGTGTGATCACATTTCTGCCTCATTTCCTCGTCAGACTCCGCTGCCCACAGTGATGGCATGTTTGAAGCGGTGAAATGAAGAGATGAACGCCACAATGCTGACTCTGCATTAACTCTGGGCTTCTTACAAACGGCTGTTTGGGAAATTGGAAGGATGTAGATCATTAACCCTTGATTGACTTCCGTGTTTCCCTAATGTCATCAATTATGCAACATGCGAGCAAATGGCATTTTTAAGAGATGCATTTCTATCTGTTCCCCTCACTGATTTGAGTTTGATGGCTTGTTCCCTGTGACAGCCCTTTCCTCCCAGGTTCACACACAGGAAAGTAGAGGGGCAACATAAACCCTCTTTGAAGGCTTATTTTATACATAGAAAACAGAAAAGTGAAATATGTATAGGGGCCGTGATATCTCATTGTAGAGTCGCGCTTCAGAAACTAACAAGCCAGAGGTTGCAGGTTCGAACCCACCACGGGGTGTGAGGAAGGGCATCCAGCCTTAATCCCCCACACCTACCCTGTGAAGGAGTGGCAAGTTGTCCAGGGTGTTTGGCCACCTTTCACCCAATGAGCACTGTGACAGGCTCAGGCATGACTCCCTGACCCGACCTCGGATAAGCGGTTGACGATGGATGTATGAAATATAAATGCATTTTCAATCAATATCCATGCAAAGATATGGAGAGAGCATTATGTGGCAGATGACATTCTCACATCTGTGTAAGGCCAGTTCGATTTGTGACTCCCACAGGAAAAGCAAAAGCAAACAGTGGTGGAAATGTCGGTCCGTCTTCATGAAGAGACGGATGGTGGCTGACACGAATTTAATTTCTGGGAAGCTTGCAATTCCCATTTCTGTGGCGCTGGCAGATAGTGGTGGGAACAGAATGGCTGGATGAAGAGTGTCTCTTTTAAATGCATTAGCTTCTGTTTAAGTTGGTTTCTTTCCATCTCTCTCTCTCTCTCTCTCTCTCTCTCTCAGTGCTGTTTGGTTTATGGGAAGATACCGCTCAGGAGGTGGGGTGGAGATCTTGTGCAGTGGTTCTCAAACTTATTTTTTATTTTACCACCAG
>OMLC01035904.1:12475-28029 GCA_900302585.1 Regalecus glesne
GCCATGTCCACCATTGTTGGAGCTTCCTCTTGAATGTGTGTGTATGATCTTAATCTGGCACACTGTCATTACGTTTTTCATAGCGTAAAGGTTAACACTCAGAAATGTCCGATATACAACAAAACAAGACAATACAGGCAGAGGACAGGGTCTCTGGAGACATGGACACTGCTCACATGTCTAATGGGTCACCAGTGATGACTGGGAAGGATTCTTTTTGTACAAGTCTTATTCAATGATTTTTTTAGAAAACCCTACTTGTTCAACCTTTAGCACTACAACTTCCATCCATCCATTGTCAACTGCTTATCCGAAATCGGGTCGTGGGGGAACTGGAGCTCATCTCAGTGCTCATTGGGCAAAAGACGGGGATACACCCTTGAAGGGTCACCAATCCATCACAGGGCAGAGCAATTAGGGGAACAGCGTCTTGCTCAAAGACACTTCGACACGCTTCTCTGCAGGTGTGGGGCTCGAATCTGCAACCTTCCGATTGCCAGACAACTACTCAACCCACTGAGCCACGCCGCCCCTGACAAGACCACAACTTTCCCAATGCAATTATTTCACCAAGATGCAAGCAACAGCAAACAAATGAAATGGGGGGGTTGAAAAATGATGCACATTTCAAATCAACTTCTTTTTTTCTTAAATTTTTAACCCTTTTCCCCCCGCCCATATTCCCAAGGTTGCCTATTGCTGGATCCATTGCTTTGATGCCCCTCTAGAGCATTTACAGAAAGGAAGAAGGCACAGCATGCGTCTCCTTCAAGTCGACATGATGACTAGCCCTCGCCATTTCACACATCATGGTCTCGCGGGAAAGGTAACAGTGCTTGGCTGTCAGAGGAGAACAAAGTGAGAGTACTTTCTCTTCACTTAACCGCAAGTGCCCCGGACAACCCAGAGCGGGACACTAGTGAACCCAGAATCCTTTATCCAATCTAACCCTTATACCCATGTGAGGCTTAGCCAATTATGCCCCACTAACTATGGACCTCCGGCTGTGGTTGAAATGGCTGGGATTTTCAAATCAACTTTAGGAATAAAATCCAGGCTATTAATGTCAAAAAGTATATTTCCGATTAGTCATAGGAGAAGAAATATGGTTTTACTTTCTGAGCAAACAGAATTTATGCTCTGGTTACCCTTCTGTTAATACCTTAACTGTTGATGCCCCATAGAGCCGTCGTGCCAGTAGCTTCCCAGCCTGTATGGCTACAGGGGTCAGCTCCCACTTCCCCTCCAGGATGTCCCCGACGGCATAGATGTGAGGCATGTTGGTCTGCTCCTCATCGTTGACTGGGATTTTTCCATTCCTGGTGAAGATGGGTAGGAGAGACCATCAAAAACAGTTAAAACTTTATCTTACTTTTAACGTGAAAAAAATACACAAAAACCTCATTCTTTTCAGCATTGTTGATTGATAAAAAAAACCTTCATTCATCAACTCCTAAAGGTCTGTTTTATTTGTCAAGATTAGTCCCCACATTGTAGATGTGGACACAGACCTTGACTGAGCATGCATGAAGGCTTAAGGATGGAGGCCCATCCCGATGCCTCGCGGTGGGGATGAACCCATGACGTCTGGCTCGTAATTTTACGCTGCGCACACTCCACCACTAAGCTGCCGTGGCCCCCTTCCCTTCAGCAACTCCCTTCATTTCATTACACTTGTTTGCGAGTTTTCTCTTGTGTATCTAAACCCAGTTTCATAGTCCGCTTATATACAACCTTTTGATGCTAACTAGCTTCTCTCAGAGTACCAAAATAAATGAGCTACTGAACCAAACCTGCAGCCTGAAGAAGACAGGGATACTCACTGAATATTCATAATGTAAGACCCTTACCACAAGAAAACACTGACAGTTACAAGTCCAAAGGGTGGGTCACAGTTTGAGATCAACATCATTTGGTCACAGGCAATATAGGCTAGTAGGTTTCCCAGTGTCTTGGAGATCACAATATGACAGCTCAAACCAATTTTTTACCACAGACACATATTTGCAATACTGGAAACTAAAGTTTAGGTTTAAGTAGATATCTTTTAATTTAAACAAGATCACATCAGCATGATGTGAGATGGATGTGATACTTGTGACCACACTGAAATAAGACTAACTGGGTGTACAGTTGTATCTGAATAAACTGCTGTAGCATTGGTGTAACGGCACTAAAATAATCAGTTGTTTTCTACACTAGGAAGAAATGCAATGCATTAAATAATTGTCACCAATTAAAACCTCATTCAAAACCAATAAGTTAACTCATATTTGGCTAACGCTGTTAAATGGTAATACAGACTTCCTAAGTTTCGTGTTGGATTCATAAAAATACTACTATGGTCATAAGACTGAGGCATATGACTAGGAGCACCGTCTTAAACCAGCCTCATGCTGTTGTAATCCCCGTGGCCCCACAGTCTTTGAGGGCAAGTCAAACAGACATTCACAAAACAGTAGAAAAATTATGGTTAAAATATTCTTGCATTAATTTTCCAAACATGCAAGAAGACTTTCTGATTTTACATACTGAAAACACCACTTCCCTTAAGCAAACTAATAGAATATCACACGGGTACATACACGCACAAATCCATAGAGCCCTGCGATGGCAATTCTGCTGACTCATGATGACTAAGAAGAATGTTACAAAGTCAGACACACACCCTCATGATGACGGCAACATGAAAATAAGAACATGATAAAAGGAGCTTAGTGAGTAGGACATGTAAAAACTTACTTGGGGTTGACATTGACCCCTGCCTTGTCAAGGCCAATCTTGTCTGTGCAGGCATCGCGACCGACTGCTATCAACACCTGTAGAACAATATAGTTTAACCTTGAGTTTAGAGAAAATGACATTGTGGAGTCATTCGTGCAATGATGTGACTTGCATTATGATACACAAGGTGATAGTAATTTCAAAACTGAAAGCACAGACACTGGAGCTCCATTATTGCTCAAGAGGTCCGTACTTGAGACAGAGGTAAACATTATTGAGTTATGGAAAGGATAAGAATGGATGAATATAAAGCAGGACTAAACGCACAGTATTGTATTCTCCCTCGATGAGCTCATCACTCTCTGTGGACTTAGCTGTCACCTTCAGCCTGCCAGGAGTGCCTGCTTCCAACTCCTCTATCTGACACACACACATAGAAACAAACACACACATAAATGTCTTGGTGAAAATAGAACATTCCATTATAAAATGGCATGACAATATAATTAATTATCAGAAATGGTGCCAATGGTTATGTTTCAAAAGCCAGCAACAAGAATGGTTTCCACTTGTGGTAGTACAAGCAGAGCTCTGAAAATACCCAATAGTCAAATTCACATGTCAGCTCAACACAATACTATAATGGTTAACCATTCAGGGAGTCCAGGACTCGTCTTTTACAGTTCTAAGCAGCTTAAAATCTGCTGACATTGTATTCATATTCAGACCTGGCCTTGACTAGCAAAGCAATTGATACACCAGTGCAGTGTTCATGTGTGCAGTCATAACCTACTAGGTTAACATACACCCAAAGGAAAAATATTATCTCCAAGAATACTTGTTTGGATTAATGAATTAATCAAGTTAGATCATGTTGCTAATTTCTATAAAGTGCTGAACTTGTCACTCCCTGATCTCTACATTTATATCTACCATCTTCACACACATACACACCTTTATAGGGACGTATTTGCGAAGGAACTTGACACCATGCTCTTCCATGTGCTCACCAGCACGGTTAGCCATGTCTTGGTCAAAGCCCCTTAGCAGAATAGACCTGACCATAATGGTTACGTCAAGACCTAGGCCTGCCAGAAAGCCACCACACTCCAAGGCCACATAGGATGCCCCGATCACAAGAGTTTTCCCCGGACAGTAGGGCAGGGAAAACAGGTCATCACTGGTAGACAATTAAAAACACACAGGTCAGCCATGGCAATGTCAAAAGTAGAACTTTAAACTGTAGAGAATAAAATGCTCTAAAATGTACAGTACTTTTCATGCATAATATAGCCATGCCGTTCCCTTGCACTTTACATTCACTTCATATTAGAGCAATTACTAGCCATACAGCCATACACACATACATATACATTCACACATATCTCTATTCTATATACATATAAACACACACAAATACATGTACACACACACATATATATACACTCACACACACATATATACACACACACACACACACACACATATACAGACACACACACACATATACACACACACAAACATATATAACAACACACACACATATACACACATATATACACACACGTACACACACACACATATATACACACACACTCTTGTGTAACTCTTTTTAGAACTTTTTTGCAGCTTCTTTTAACTCTCGTCACTATTCAAGCTCACACTGTCAAATGTGTGTATGGTTGAGGTCTGGAAAAAACCCCATCACTGCCTTTGTTAATGACTGAGAGAGCAGTTATTTTTTAGTAACCCGAAAAAGAACACACCCTTCAAGTCAAAATATCATTGGACTTGCACAGACAAGACCTGCAGCCAAAAGGGAGTATGGTAAGACCAAATGACAAAAATTATCAGCACAGCAGCATAATCACTTGCAAATAATCCTAGATAACACTGTGTTAGACAACTATGGAGAGTCAATGACAATTACACAGAGCCCATGGGAAAATGATTGCTTGGGGAGTATATTAAGAGTGAAGCTCCTTCAGGGTGTACTTGTGTTTTCAGATTACATTTTACCCACACATACAAGCACTCAGCCTGGCCTCTAGCATTGGGAGCTATAGTTCTGACAAGAAGCTTTAGAGAGGGCATTCAATAGGATTTGTGGTATAAATCCACAATGTATGCACTCTGGAATCAAATTCAAAATCTTAGGTACAAGTGAAACAAAAAGGAAAAAGATCAACTATAATAAGCACGATGAACTTGCAATCAATCAAGAATCAAGATGTTATTTAAAAGCGAGATTGTGAAAGTGACTTTCGAGTTTACTCTTAAAGAGGATAAGCTATGGAAGAATAATTTCCTTTTGAGACCAATTTGGAGGCTTTGATCGTGAAGGCACAACAACCTCGTCTTTAAAGTAACCTTTGGATCAGGTGAAAAGGTTTGAAAACCTAAGACTGAAATTTAGCAGATAAAACTTGTGAAACAGCTAAAGCAAAACTACTTATATGCTCTAAATTAATAGCTAACATTCTGATGTAGACACTAAAATGGGACATGAATTCCATCCATCTATCTATCGTCAAAAACTTATTCGAAATCAGGTCATGGAGTCGATGTTGGAGCCTATCCCAGGGCTTATTGGGCGAAAGGTGGAGAAAAACCCAAGATAGGTCACCATTCCATCTCAGTGCTCGAGTAGTTAGGGGTTCAGTGTCTTGCACAAGGACATACTTTCTGTAGGGAGCAGCGAATGAACCACCAAATACTAGATGACCACCCTATTTCCTGCCCCTCAAGGACATGGATTTATTACATTTAATTCATATCACAAGCCTTACTGAAGAATCCTAATTAAATTATAGAAGATAAGGGGCTTTGAGGTTGACGCCCAAATAGGAGCCACAACAGCCAACACAAGATGAGAAGGACAATAACATTTTAATCAGACATGATGAAATTGATCAACAGCTGTTTAGACTTGCTTTTCAAAAATGGAGAATAGAGTCAAAATTGACTTCCCCAATTTCTTTTGCCCACTCTCTGACCTGGTGATGCAGTACTCTTTGTCTCCAGGGATGCCAAGGTAGCGTGGCCTCTCTCCTGTGGCCAGGATAAACTTGGCTCCTGTGTAAAAGGTCTCTTTCCCTCGCTTGTTTGTTGCCTAAAGGGGATGGCACAGAATCAAATTCAAGATTGATTGGCCCTTACTACAAGATAAAGACTAATGTGGGATATGCTTTTAAAAGACATGTGACTGCAGCCATAGCAGCAGCAGCAGCAATGGCAGTTAAACACCCGTTTGATTCCTTTTTGTTTACAGGTCCAAAATAAACTAGCCATTTGGTTTTTCTACTGCATACAGAAGTGTTAAGACCGACACCAATTAGCTTAAGACATTCATCTAACAGTCCTATCATAAGTATTCTGGCAATAGAGACCACTGACCTTGATCTTGTGTGGATCGATAAACTCTGCATAGGAGTTGACATAGTTGACATTCTTGTCTCTCAGCGACACCCTATATCCCCAGTTCAGTGAGCCAATATAGTTGTTCACAGCAGTTTTCATCCTTTCCCAGTTGTGTTTCACTGAAGACAAGAAAAGGGATGTTAGTGGAAGCCATCACTAAACTGTAGGACCGGTTCTCAGGCAGCCTCAAGTCACCTTTACAGTCACAAAATAAACGACAATACCGAGGCAAAAGGGAACTCTCTGGCTAAACCGAGTCAAACAAACTGGTCTCAGATTTACCACAAAAGGTTGCTGTGATTTCCCCCCTCCGTGACCTCCTGGGCCTGTTGCTGACCTCTGAGCCCTCACCTGTCTCTTCAAACTCCCAGCCAAACGATCTAGCATCCTGAAGGGCGGTGCCCAACAACGCTGTTTGATGCATCAGCTTCTTGGGTATGCAGCCAACATTTACACAGGTTCCACCAAGACCTGATTGTCATCAGAAAACAAGTGACCAATGAAATACAATAGAACCTAATATGAAGCAATTTTAGCTAAATATGATGTGGTTCATTCAAAAGCTAAGCAATAGGTCTTCTTACCCCATGTGGTTCCTTTTGGTGTAGGCACGACATAGTCCAATACCATGACCTTCTTCCCCATATTAGCTGCCTCCTGTTGCAGAAGAAATAAAATCCCAATGATGAGCACCATGGACTCGCATTTCTTATTTGCTCTTCATAAAGGCATCTAAATATCACAATATATCTTTTAGCAGTTTATTTACAAACAAAAAAATGTGTTTTTCCCCCCCACTAAGTGGGAATATATCTTTGATTTGCTTTGACGCGTCTTCCTCTCACCTTTGAGCAAGCCAGGCCTCCAGAACCTCCGCCAATGACAATGAGATCGTAGTCATATGCCTCATTTTTTCCATTCAGCATTTGCTGTAGTACACCATCTTTATGAGCCTAGAACAAACAGGCAGGGAGATGGTTTGGTGTCCATGAAGACGAAATCAACTTCATCATATCATATCTCTAAGGCTGAACAGAATTTACATAACTGATATAAATGCGTATGATTTTATTTCATCATTAGCCAGTGATTGTGGTTTAGTCCCCTGTATTTAATGATGGGACAAGTTAGTTTGAATTTTCTTAAATCCAACCCTTAAAAGGGGCATGGTCTGCAAATGACAATATATGGAAATCAATTTCAAATAAGGTTTAAGAATAACAATCAAGTTTTATAACTCCACTTTTGGTTAATTTTTGGAGGAGGAAAAATGGTCCACATCTCAGACCAACAATTTTTGTGTACATACAGCTTTGACTAATAGATTGAGTTCTAAATGACCCTTGAACTAAATTGGTCCCCTCAAACCTCGTTTCTTGAATTAGAACATGTCATTTGATTGTGTGCCACCCATGGGCAATCACAGCTCAGGATAGATATAACATTTGGTTTATGATGAAAGTATGAAAGTCGATGAACGAAATTCTCTGTATGAAAATATGACCAAATTCGCATTACGAGAAGAGCCTTTTATAGATGTTTAAGTTACTTTGCGAATGCTTACCTGCATCGTCTTATCACAGCCCCCAATGTGTGTCTTATTGACAAAGACACTAGGAACGGTTTTCTGCCCAGTCATCTCAAGCAGCAAATCTTGGTAGCTGGATCCATCCTCTAAACAAACAGATTAATCTTGTTAAGAGTTGCATCATAGAATATACTAATCCATTCTGCCTTGAGCAAAAGGTTTCAGGTTAATCTACATAAGTGTGAATATTGTTACAGTTAGCCTAAGATTTTCCCAATAAATGCCATTAAGCTCTCAAATGTTAAACTGTAAATTGACCAAATCTCAACACACTTGTCAACACTACATACAATACACTGACTTGTTGGTGAATTTACCCATCCATCCATAGAAAACCTTTCAATATAAATCAAGTTTTTAACCTTGTTAACATGCCCATGATGTGTTGTTACAAGACATATCAGGAGCAAATTAAGTAGTTTGTTTTGGCTGATTTGGTGAACTTTCATTTATCCCCAAAGGATCCTAAAATCGGATAAAAATGGGTGCAGTTTATTTGGAAAATCACAATTTCCCATCAAAACTTCTAGAGGAGTCACCAATAGCCAATTTCAAGAGCGCTGCTTTGAAAATTTGTCACAAAAACAGATGGATTTTTACCCCAAAATTTATATCCAAGCATTGTGCTGTGCTATTCATATATCCTGGGAACATAGTGAATACGATCCAACATATTTGTCAATTGATACGTTTGTTATGGAGACTGTTAAGGACAAGACTCATGAACCCAACTGCAAGACACAGACAAGAAAGCTGAGAAAATGGGTTTACTGAAGATGGCGGGTGACAGAGAGGTGATGGAGGTGGATAGCACTCAGGCTGCACTGGACAAAGGACTAAGCACAGCTGGACGATGCTGAGTATAGGGACCAGGAGGCAAGGTAGCCGCCAGGAGGGCATGCAAACTGGAGAGTGGCAATACTAAACGCGATAAATAGACGCTTAGACCAACAAATTACTAAACCAGAAAACAAATACTCTTAAATATTTGCTGAGCGCATGAGACTAATATAGTATCTCAAACAACAATTTGGTGATAAGCAGTTGAAGAGCCAGTGCATAAAATACAGGCATTTAAATGCAGTTTTCAACTGTCTAGCTCATAGTTTATCTGGTTATCCAATTCACCTCAGGTAGCTCATATATGGTAGCACCCTAGAGCCCACAGGAAGTTAACCAAATTATACAATTGATGATTAAAAGTAACAGTCTGACCAGACATGAGAAAAGTCAGCCATTTTAATGATGTTCTTAATGGATTTTTTTACTCTTAAAAAGAACTCCAAGTACCAATGAGTACCATTAAATTACCAGAAAGATGAACAGTATCGTCAAGAGCGAGAGGTCAGTTTTACACGTCACAATTAGACCCTATGTTGTCAAGGTGGGCATGAACTTAGATTGAGCTTGGGGGAATCAAGGCCAGATGCAGTTCCTGATGCTTTGCGGTGGGTTCGAACCTGCTGCCTCTGGCTCATTAGTTCCCAATGTACATGCTCACACAGTATTGTTAAGAGTAGTACTGTTAAATTCTCAATGATACCCAGCTATAGTGAACGAGCCAGTGAGGCGATGTCGGAGAGAGAGAGAGAGAATGGCTACAGGCTACGTGGACAGCGTGACAGACTTTCTATGGAGTTCAAAACATTTCTTCCCAACAGTGCATCCGAGTGTTCATCTTTACAAGGTAGAACTTGTCAGAGCTGGTGAATGGGCCTATGTTTTGTCTAATATTAGCAACACATTAGGTTTGAACCAATCGCGAGGCATCAGGTAGGGCAGCCAGCGTTAATCCCCCAAGCTCCATCTAAGCCTGTGTCTACCCCCACAATGTAAAGTCTAATCATAACATGCTAAAATGAACCTCTATTAGCTGATAAACATAGTCAAACTTAACGTTTACGCCGTTACCACTGCGTCTACTATTGTAGCACAAAATACATAAAATGCACAATCATTCTGATGCATCTACTTGTACCCAACCATGTCAAATTTGCTCTTTGTCTTTTACAGAATTGGTCTTTGTTTTGAAGATATATGGCTGGATTAATCCAATATTACCACTTACTGAGCAACAAGTGGGTGGGGAGATTTTAATTGTGAGTTAAGGTTATTTCCATATTCATAGATTGATTATTTTTGGGATGGAGAGATGTGGCTTCAACAAGGTAATTGAGGGTCAAAATAAAGAATTATAAAAGCAGAGCATGTATATGCCTTAAAACATCATCGGAAGGGGGTCTTTAAATAGGAATGGACTATAACCACAATATCTATGGTGAATGACTCAGCATGTTTTCTATTGCTGCAAAGTGAAAGCTGGATAGAACAGTCTAGGGTAAACATTAACATCCTGGCTATATAAAATGATATTTCTCATACTGTGCTAGTGGCAAATATCTCAAATTTGAGAGTCAAGTCAAATGAACCGTTTCAAAGACCAAGTAAAATAAACACTATGGACTATCCATCTGCTGATTCAATATCCATGTTGGATCGTGGTGACTTGTGTCTCAAACAAAATAACTGTGATGATGAAATGGCATTTTACCATTGGAAAGAATAAAAACCAAATTAATAAGTCATAGCTACAGATAAAAATTGATTTTGTGGTAACTTTTGCAGTCATCTACTATGTTTATTCATCAAGAAGATCTAGTTCATAAAAAGGTAGCATCACAAAAATACCACTAAACTGCACTTTTAAAAAATGTCTACACTTAATATTAGGTACATCAATTAGTTGTTATCCAGTGGAGTAACAATAAAAGATAGAATTTATGTAACACAGTCAGCTCTATAGAAGTTACTTCGAAAAACAGAGGTTTCCTGGTATTTGTGTACCGTTCATTAAGTTAGGATCTTACCGATCAAATCCAATTCCATCACATTACACTTGACGTTCAGCTCTTGGAACAGATCTTTCACCTGGAGAGCACAGAATTAGCAAATCGTATTACGTTATTTAAGATTTTACTAACACAAAGTTTTGTAGAACACTCAGTCATGAATAAGTTTATCAGAACTTATAGCCTGAGAGAGAAAAAAAGTCACCATAAATTCATCATTAGCAACATATAATACTTCACTCGTATTGCCCAGCAAATAGACTGAGCCGGAACCTATTTCGCGGTTCAGTTTCCCGCGAGATGGTAGCCAAAAATGTTGGCGGGTAAATTTTCAGCAAGAAGTGGGGTAAACTGCTTACCTTGACACAATAAGGACAGTAACTTTTACTGAAAACCATCACTTCATTGGAATCTATAAGTCCCTGTATTCGGGACTTGAGTTCGTTCCTCCCGGTGTCATTTTCGATGGGAGGCATTTTCCCCAAGTGTGTGTCCGTCTAGCTCGCCTGCCGGGCAAGCTTTACAAAAGACGACAAGAGTGGAAAATTTAGGAAAACTCAGAATTATTCACGCTTGTCTTAAATTTGACGTTTGACTTGGTCCCGCTAACAGGAAATTACTGGAAAGTAGTTCCACGCTTCCGAGTCAACCGTGTACAGTTCACTAGCGCCAAACCCGCTAGAACTGTCTTAGTGTAACCCTTGTGTCGCTCCTTTTAAGGCACCCGATTTAGTCACCATTGTTCGCCGGTTTCCTCGTTTCGACTATATATTAGACAACTAAACCCCGCCCGCTTTGCAGTCTACTGCTCAAAAACGTTGACACTGTCACAGGCACCCACAAAAAATGGGGTCGTCTTTTTATATGCCATTATATTATGGCAAATATTTTCCTCAAAACATCAAGTGTTAAATAGTGATAAAGTTATGCAAGACCAGCTTTGTCTGTTAAAAATTATTTTGTGAATTGCCCGAATTTCGTACTACCTTTGATTTTAGCAAGGGACCTGCAGGCACTATTTCAGGACCGCAAAATACAGGCATGTGTAAGGAAAGTCAGTTAGAAATGAGAGCAGACGTTTTAGTCCATTATTTAAATAGGTGATACATCAAGTATTCATGTGGGTGGTAAATCAAGTATCCATATTATCGCTTCATATTTCTTGCAATCATATGAAATGTCGGGTTGCGTTAGCTTAAAGGTGAACATTGAATTATCTGTGTCGTGGCGTCATCTGCTGGTATGAGTACTGTAATGCAGACAGCTGGTCAGGGATTACCTAATATGGGATGCCACATATATCACTGAGACCATAGGAAACTCACATGCTTAATTCCTGCTGCAGGGCAATCTACCAATTTATCAATCTAGACCTTCTATTCATCAATAAACACCATGAAATTGTAATCTCCATTCAGCCTTTAACCCAGACTCACCAGAATCCTCTATTTGGTCTTGTGTAATGTAACATTCATGGCAGCTCGCTAGCAAGGGCTAGCAAGCTTGTATGAACGTCACAATATTAATATTTAGCACATATTCTAGATTCAAGTACTTTATGACCATTGTGAAAGCACGACGAAACTACCATTGTGTCGGCCTCAAATGGTGCACTCAGAATAAAAAGACAGAGGAGATAAGAAATACAAAACATCAGTAATGAAAAACGTACAATCTAAAAAAATACAACAATAAATACACATCGGATAAATTAAAATACGTGAAGTTTGACTCCAGTTTAATTGCACTCAATGTACTTACATAAAATAACAGTACAACAATCTTCAGGAACATGCGAATGAACAGGTCAAACAGAAAGACAATACTCCAGCAAACAAACATACATATATGTTAGCAGGTAGATGAATATGACACAATATCCATGTGGACATATAAGTTAAAATATACACAGCTTGTCAGGATGTATTATACCAATGCTAAATTATTATCATCATCATTATCTCCTGCAAGTACAAATAAAGGTTTGTGAGATTAACAAGATGACTGGAAGTGGAGATGAAGGAGGCAGAGTTGAAGATGCTAAAATCTTCATTAGGAGTGATGAAGAAGGACGTGATTAGTAAATACTGAGTATATTAAAGGGACTGCTCAGGTTGCGCTAGTTTGGAGACAAAGCCAGAGAGACCAGACTGAGATGGTCTGGACATGTGTGGAGGAGAGATGCTGGTATACTGGGAGAAGGATGCTGAATATGGAGCTGCCAGGCTAGAGGAGAAGAGGAAGACCAAAGAGGAGGTTTATGATGTGGTGAGGGAGGACATGCAGGTGGCTGGTGAGACAGAGGACAGGAAGAGGACAGGAAGACGACAGGAAGAGGACAGGAAGAGGACAGGAAGAGGACAGGAAGAGGACAGGAAGAGGACAGAAAGAGGACAGGAAGAGATGGATGATGCGCTGTGGCGACCCCCAGCGGGAGCAGCCAACATTTGTAGTAATAGTTGTCGGAGAGACTCGGTACAAGTCGTGTGTCATAATTCTCAAAAAAGTTAAGAGAAAGGTGCATGTCATGACTTTATAACGACGACTTCCTCAAGGAGATTATAGCCAACAGCATACCCCCAGACAGGACAGCAAGCCTCCATCTCGTTATCTCCGCCAGGGCAGAGCGCAGAGGGCATGTCCAGAAGCAATCGCTCTTTGGTTCCATGTCAGTCCTTTTAATAAACCAATACTAAATTAAAATCAGCGTCACGTAGCAGACGCTGTTACCAAGAAAGACGTGAACATCAGAGACCAGGACACACTGGACATTGGCCGGGTACAGAATCCGGGCGTGGGTTTTACCGATGACAATGTGCCTGTTCATCGTCAATCACTTAAATTAGACAGCTACCTGCAAGGAGGCTCAGCACGACAGCATGCGTCACCGGCGGTGTTGCGTTTGGAAGGCTAAGAATAAAATGGTAATATTGAGTATTTCTGAAGTCTGTCCCGGTTAAAAGTCACGGGTGTGGGGTGAAATCACATGGGGTAGTCTGAAAAAAAGGTGAACTTTTGACTATCGTGAGTTGAATTAACCAATGATCATGTCTTCAGGAGGATGTTTTGGGGAGCAACATCTTCTCCACATTGTTGCCTGACGTCTTTGCAGACGACTCGGAGAACGATCGAACATTTTATGGATTTTCTGACGGTGAAGCCAACGACCTCTGCGATAAGGTGTGTGTGTGTGTGTCTGTGTGTGTGTGTGTGTGTGTGTGTGTGTGTCCGTCCACACCTCGTTGGTGTCACCGCATGGTCTGTGGTTCATCCAGCAAACACGTTGTGACATGCTGACATTGGTGCAGAACCATATAATCACGAATTCTTCAGATCTGGAAAACTCAGGTGTGTGTTGTTTGTACCCTCACACGCCACAACTCCATCTCTGTGGGTCTGTCATTGTCTACGGTTTCAGCAAACCCAGGACTGCTGTTCTTTGACCCTTTTTATGCTTTCATAGCTCAGGAGGTGTGTGATCCATTAAATGGAGGATTACTAGTTTGATCCCCTGCAGTGTTGAGCAATACGCTGAACCCCTAACTGCTCATATACCTAAGGGTGGGTTAAACGCAGGGTAAATGTCACTGTATGTTTTTACAATGACAAATGAATGGTCTTCTTTTAGGATATTGTATCAGTTACCCTGACTTCAATGTCATCCCGGATTTCTCATTCAACACCTCTTACCTCTCATGTGAAACATGTTGAATTTGATGTCCACCAGGACTCCAGTCAGGGAGAGGAAGCTGAGGCCGAACCTGTGGGGTCCTCCATCCAAGAGGAGATGAGATTCAGGCGGCCTGCTGCTCGTCCCTTTGAGTTTAAAGTGATTCTCCGCTCACGTCCCTCCACCCGTTCCTCAACTGAGGATGAGGAGAGCAGGGTGAGGAAGGAGAAACATGAGAGACTCGTGGACGATGAGAGAGTGATGAAGATGCCGTCCCCCTCCAAAGAGTCTGACTCAGAGGAGGATGAGTCTCAGGCTTTCCTATCAAAAAGAGAGGAGAACATCCGAGCCAATAAAGCAATGGTATGGCCATACACGCAGACCCTTCAGGCATCCACTAGATTATAATCCTTATCATGTTTTATTTCCATTTTCGCTCTTATCAGTTTATCACTTGACTTTATATTTGTGTTCAGACTGTTAGTTTGACATATTCTCATTTGTTGTCATTATGAATAGCCTCCAAAACGGGGCTGTTATTTATGGGATGGTCATCTAGTGATCAGAGGATTGGTGATCTGATCCCCCAGCCCCCCGCAGAAAGCGTGTTGAAGTGTCCTTGAGCAAGACACTGAAACCCTATCTGCTCAAGCCCTGTGATGGAGTGGTGATCTGTCCAGGGTGTTTCCTCGCCGTTCACCCAATGAGTGCTGGGATGGGCTCCAGCGTGACCCCTGACCTGACCTCAGATGAGTGGATGATGGATGAATAGGCTGTTCTTTAAATGAATCTCTTTTGAAGCAGAACGATTAACTTCGTCAGCGATTAGCAACTGATAATTAAATCAAGTTAAAGTTCATATTTGGATCATTAATATGATGTAAAAACCACCTTGGTTATGGGTGATTCAAAAATGGCCCATGCACACTGCTGTGACTCGGATTCTTTTGTTCAACCATTTCCTCTCTCTAAAAGTTGTCTGAGCTGATGGCGGACCTACAGAAGATGCAAGGAGGTGGGATGCTTCTGAAAAGTCAAGCCCCCAGACCGTCTAAAAGGAAACGCTCCTCTGTGAGTAGGAACTGACCATTCTCCTCACTGCAGGGGGATGGTCTCCAAAACAAAACATAAATGATCAAACATAGTGAGGCGAGTGGCCCATAATCCCCTGTGTCCAATGTACCCTCACACGTATGTTCTGTACTATGTATGTATACTGGTCCACTCTGAGAATCCATCTACCTCAGACATGTATGTAAGTTGCCTCTTATTTGGCCTGTATGTAGTTAATCCTAGTGTGTGT
>OMLC01035906.1:0-23828 GCA_900302585.1 Regalecus glesne
AATGTATGGGGCAATGATAATTATTCATTTAGTAGACTTATATTGTTTATGTTGTAATTTGGATCTCAAATTTGCATATTTATTAGTAATCATTTTGGATTGATGCTAATTGAATGTGTTTAGGTTAACCATAGAACTGGAATACACTGTTTGGTTTGTGTTTATTTAGTGACGCTGTACCTTTAAGAGCTGCTGCTGAGCTCTCCCGTCAGTTAAGAGTTTTCAGTGACAGAGTCAGGACAGAGTTGAGCAGCAGTGGGGCGACACGGTTTCTTACCGTAGCCTGTCGTAAACGGTTTTGAATGTTCTTGTGGATTAGTGACAGTTTATAAATAAATTTATTTTTGTTTTTCATAACTTGGATTCCATTGGAATTTTTAAGAACAACAGAGTTTGGGACTCGGACCGGAGTAAAACCATAGCTTACTGCTAACTAGAATCTGCCTGTACAACAGAGAACACATTCATTTAATGCATGTGCAATGACGAATAAGTAAAGCTTCTTCTTCTAAAGTAGCCTGTGCATGCGTAGCTTTCACAAGCACTCCACTAAACCATATGAATATCACTTGTCAGCCATCTAGTCAGGCACAAGAGAGCACAATTCCATACCATAGACAGTCAGCCATTAACTCTAAATGTTATTTTGAAATCAATAAACCAAGTAATTTGTTGAGTATTTTTAAAAGTGAAATAAAAAAGAAACAACACCTTTCAAGGAAGAAGTGAAGGGATGCACATCACTGCAGAGCAGCACACGTGCTGGAAGTGAGGAAACAGATTGATTTGTATCAGGAACAGTCGATGTATAGGAAAATCCACACAGCTCAAGTGAGGTCTTGCAACTTCCTCTCATGGATAGTAAAGAGGACGGCGAACAGTGTGAGGAGCAAAAAAATCTCCACCAAGTTATTTGTCACAGAAATCAAAGAATTTCACTTGGATCTGTGTCGAGTAACGAAATAGACCTCATGTGAAATCTGTATTTCTGGGTAGGAGCCTTACCACCTGCAAACAACTTCTGGTGTATCCCAAGAAACTGGATCCTCTTGGGTGTAAATATGTATGTATAGGATATAAGGATAATGGTGGGTGGGTGGAGGGAAATTGAATTTCATTTGTATGCATATGTGGGCATGCACATGCACGGTGGGGGAGTGGTTTTTCATAACTTCCATTGGAGCTATTCTTGGCTGCAAATCTTTTTTAGACTAACATGCTGCTTAATAAAAAATATAAAATAAAAATATGCACCATTCGATGAATGAATACATGAAGGATGGATGAATGAGATTTTGTCATTTTCCTTAAGTAGCCTTCTGAAGATATTGGCTGCACTTTCTTTTGACTTACAGTTCCAAAGAGTCATTTTTGTATTCTGCAAAGTAGTGTGTCTGCCACAACACTGAAACACAGAGCATTTGTTCCACCTTTCCTCTCTGGTGGACAAAGAACTACTGGGTGACAGAAAACATCACTATATTTTCAATGCTTGAGATTAATGGCAGGAATGTGACTAAAGATGCACACACTTCATGTACTTCAAGGCTTTTAGGGAGTGCCATGGCTCAGGAGGTAGAGTGGGTCATCTAGTAATCAGAAGATTGATGGTGCGGTCCCCATCTCCTTCAAAAAGCATGTTAAAGTGTCCCTAAGCAAGACACTGAACTTCATACTACTCCTGGGTGCTTTAGCTGTTAACTGCTCTTATACAACAGGGTTGGTTGAATGCGGAGGACAAATTGCAATTAAAAAAAATCCTCAGCGCCCAATAGGTAGAATAGCCATTGTGTCACTGTATTCAATGAAAGATAATACCTCCACTGACATTCATTTGAGTGACAACCGTCAAGGTTGTTACTTTAATTCTGTGTTAAACATGATCTGCTGAAATAAGCACAGTTTTGGGTGATGTGGCTGTGTATCCTTTGTGCGCTGAATAAAATGTCCAAAGAGAAAGGAAATTCTAATGTGTGGGTCAAGGCCATGGGCTCCTGTTAGTGAGCCTTTCTATTCCAGGCCTGCGGCGATGTCTTTCGGCACCATCAGCTGCTGCGGTTCAATTACTGTTTAGTATGAAAGAGAAAACAAATGGACAAACATCCACCAACACATCCCGCAGGCACACACACGCACACACACATGCTCTCTCTCTCTCTCTCTCTCTCTCTCTCTCTCTCTCTCACTCTCACTCTCTCACTCTTAGTCTCTCTCACTCACTCACACAGTCAATCAACCGATCTTTGAGGATGGGAGTCGTGAGTAAGACCGATGGTGAGGCTCTTTACTAATCCAGATTTTCACGCGGCTTTGACATAGTGCTCCAGTTATTCTTTGTGACACTCGAACCCACTAATTGCGACTCCTCAAGGTAGGAGGAATGTTATTACCTGACAGAGATCATATTTCCGCCTGTTTGTCAGCGGGATGGGATCATACAGAATAATGTACCAGTACTTTTGGTAGTTATTGATTCTTGGATTAATTCCAATAAACAAGATTAAAGGTTGACATGAGCTACACATCAACTCCAGTAGAATATAATACACTTCATCCTTAGGGGGTTGCAGACCACCCACACAGGTAACCACTGTAATCAGTATCAGCACGGTCAATTTAGAACAAGTTAGAGACACCTATAGCAGTTATTTTTACACAGCCGAGCTGAATGAAAAATCAATAGCAATTAGGGGGCGGTGTCGCCTTTCTCACATGGTCGTTATTGACCGAAATATTAGAGTCCCTAAACAGAGCCTGAGAACTGGGCAAACCTTGTGTTTGCAGAGTGTAACTCTTTACTTCAATTCAATCCAGAGTGGTCCTTGTTGACTCAGGGGCATTGAGAGAACTTATTAATGTTGTTATTCACATCAGGGTGATGGATTAAAGCGGCCGCCAGCAGGTAGGAAGCCGTCATACCGTTTTACCAATACATATTGGAGGTATTTCCTAAATTAGCCTGTGGATCCAATACCATCACTCTGGTGGAATCTATGTCTGCAGGAAGTTTTCCTGTCCATTTTCCTGTCCATCGAGAAACAAAGCCAGTTGACTAATGGGTGTCCCTCACAAAGAGCTGGAGAATCCCTCTAAGCTGCACCTCAAATAACAAGCTGGCCAAGCAAAACACATTGCCCTTACTCAAGCTGGATCAGGATTTGCAAATATTGCCAAATTCCTCCTGAACAAAATGTCCATCTTTTGTAGTCAGGTTTTACAAAGTAATTGGTGAGGAAACATCTGTGACGTCTTCACATATTCCTGCTTTTTTTTACATCTCCTTTTATAGGTGAGAAGGGGTTACTGACATTTCCCAAAGACTCACAACATTAGCATTACTATCTTTTAAAACCTTCCATCATAAAAGAAAAATGGAGAACAAAAAGTGGGAATCAAATAACACTTTTGCAGTATAAATATATACAGTTAGTTACAGAGGTAGATTCAAATTGAATAACAAAATATCTGGATATCCGTGAAGTTGAGACAAAAACTAGGATTATAAGGAGCAGGCCTGCTTTTGGATGTCATTCAGGAGTAAGTGGATTGATAAATGAAATAATAAACAAATAGTTTATGGTGAAACGGTTAATAGATCCCTGTAAGGGGACTAAACTTGTTTTATTTAAAACATGATGTATTTTAGCAGAGAAGATGATTATATTGTGTAAATAATCTAGCACCTCTGCAACATTGTTTCCTTCTGTCATCGGTTTGTCTCTCACCCCCATGACCAGCTAATATGGTGGATGTTTGTATATAATGTGTATATTTGTATATAATACCTTTTCAAGTGAATAGTTTACACTTGATTCTTTTGGATATTTGCCCATTTCGTTGAATAGCTTATTTGATACTGTGTGTAGGGCTACGGGTAAAGGGTTTAGAGTAACCTAATTTACAGTGAAAGTCTTTCTAAAGGTTAATACTGATTCATGGTCATAGATGACATTTAATTTTATGCTTATTGCACTGATAATATTGTTTAACAGTTAAAAGATTACTCCAACTTTAAAAGTTAATGTTTATTTAACCAAGGACTAACAATATCTGTATACATGTAGTGATTTATTTCATTTGGCTGATATGTATTTGCTTAATTGCACTTGCATTAAGTTAAAAGGAATTTTAAGTGCAATGGGAATAGCTGTAAATACTAATGAGTAATAAATAAATCAGGTAATTACATTACTTAAGCATTGATTGATATTAGAGAGAGAGAGAGATCTCTCTCGCTACATAGGAATTCAGGGAGCACACTCCACAGTAATAGCCTGACACGCTAGGGGGACGCTACAGTTGGCTAACTGGGAAATGTAATCTAGGGTAAAATCACTACATTCATCCCCTCTCAACCGCTTATCCAGGGCCAGGTCGCAGAACTAACAAATTTTACCCAGGAAGTCCAAGCTTTCCTTTCCTTTTGCCACAACAACCAGTTCTGACTGGTGGATCTCAAGGTGTTCCCAGGCCAGTGTGGGGATATAATCCTTCCACCTGGTCCCCAGTCTACCTTGTGGCCTCCTCCTAACTGGATGTGTCTGGAACACCTCATTAGGGAGGCGACCAGGTGGCATCCTTATTAGATGCCCAAACCACCTCAACTGGCTCGTTTCTACTTGAAGGAGCAGCAGCTCTACTCTGAGTCCCTCATAGATACCTGGACTTCTCACCCTATTTCTAAGGGAGATGCCAGCCACTCCCCTGAGAAAACCCAATGCGGCCATGTGTATCCTTGATTTCGTTCTTTCGATCATGACCCAGTTTTCATGGCCATAGGTGAGAGTAGGAACGAACATTGACTACATAGATTATGCCTTTTTGCCTTCTGACTCAGCTCTCTCTTGGTATTAACAGTTTAGTAAAGCGAGTGCAATACTGCTCCAGCAGCTCCAAATCTCCACTCCAACTCACACTCCACCCTCCCATCATTCAAAACCAAGACCCCAAGATTTATGAACTCCCTCACTTGGGGTAAAGACTCATTCCCTACTGGGAACGGGCAATCCTCCAGTTTCCTGCTAAGAACCCTGGTCTCAGATTTAGAGGTGCTGATCCTCATCCCAGCTGCTTCACATTCGGCTTGGATCTTATCCAGTGAGCGTTGAAGGTCACAGACTCATGGCACCAGAACCACATCATCTCCAAAAAGTAGTGATGCAATCATCAAACCACTGAACTATACCCCCTCTCTTCCACAATAGCACCTTGAGATGCTGTCCATGAATATCACAAACAGGATAGGTGACAAGGCGCAGCCCTGGTGCAGGCTGACCCCCACCAAGATTGAGCCTTACTACTGGAAACCTGTACACAGTTCTCACTTTGGGCATACAGAGATTGGATGGCCTTGAGTAGTGACCCCCTCACCCCATATTCTCATAGCACTTCCCACAATATCTCACAAGGGACATGGTCTCCAGATCTACAGAACACATGTAAACTGGATGGGCATACTCCCAGGCCCCCTCCAGGATCCTGTCGAGCATAAAGAGCTGGTCTGTTGTTCCACGACCAGGACAGAATCCACATTGTTCCTCTTCAATCTGTGGTTCGACTATTTGTCAGACCCTCCTTTCCAGCACCTTAGAGTAGACCTTTCCAGGGAGGCTGAGTAATGTAATGCCTCTGTAATTGCTACACACCCTCTGGTCCCCCTTTCTGAACACCGGGACCACCACCTCCGGAGAGGAGTACATTTACTTTATAAACTAAATTATATGGAAATTGTTTTCTTTCCCGCTTGCTCTAACGTAATAATGGAAAATTGACTTATGGTGAGGTTGAGAATTTAAATTGAGTTTTTTTTTATTTTCCGGCTTTGCAGTTAATTAATTATAAATTGGTTTGTGTTGCAAAACGTAACTAGGGATCAAGTGTATTCTGAATGCATGTATTCTTTGTGGGGTTTGACATTGACTCAGGCTGGTTAAATCTTGCTCCAATCACTACATTAACTAGCTGCAACCGGTGTCACAACTGTTCCCAGGCTATTACATCATTAAATAAAGGAACGAGGAGAAAAGTTACATGAAGACATGGCCGGTGGACATCGTATTGACGGCAGATGTTAGGCAGTGGATCTTTTGCAGATAATCTAGTTGCCTTTTCATTCTCCATGAAGTGTAGTTGTTCCTTTTGCACAGGTGCAGTAGGGGCAGCATGGTTAAGGAGGTAAGGCCTTGTAGTTGGAAAATCACTGGTTTAATCCCAAGCTCCTTCAGAAAGTGTGTTGGAGTGTTGTTGAGCAAGACACTGAAACACCAACTGCTCCCCCGGGTGCTGCCGCTGTTCACTGCTTCTTTACAATGGAATGTAAACTGCTTCGTTAAATGCAAAGGAAAACTTTCATTGCAGGAGTAAAATGATCAGATAAAGTGGTTTGAAAGTGACGTGCAAGTGGTTTTGTTGTTGTTGGTTTTTTTTGCTACATGACTAAAGCCATTGGAATTTGTTCTCTGCATTTAACCAATCCTCTTGTGGAGGAGTAATGAGTGCAACCACATTGCAGTGCTTGGGGGAGTATTTCGGTGTTTGGTGTGTTGCTCAAGGACAACTCAACATACTTTCAGCAGGGGTCTGGGATCAAACCACCAATGCCTGATTACAAGATCAGTACAGTAAGCTCCTTGGCTACCCCCCCTCAAAAAAGTAGATATTAAACTGATATGGTTTTTTTTCGGGGTGGGTTGTTTTGGAATGATCATTCTTAGCCAATAGGCTGGGAAACAATATTACACTTGATCTTAGCCAAAAGGTGGTGAAAGGGTTTCTCTTCCTTGTTACAGATTCTCTCCACATCCCTGTTCTTGTGTTTTGAGTCCAAATCATTTGGTGAAAAGAGACACTTGAACAAAGTTGCACAAAATTAGAGATGAATTTGACTAATAGCTTTATTATCCATCCATCTATCCATCATCAACCGCTTATCCGGTGTCGGGTCGCGGAGGTAGCAGATTTCAGCCGGGACCTCCAAGCTTTCCTTTCCCTTGCAACATCCACTAGCTCTGATGGGGGGATCTCAAAGCGTTCCCAGGCCAGTGTGGAGATATAATCCCTCCATCTGGTCCTTGGTCTACCCCGTGATCTCTTCCAACCAGATTGAGCCTGGAACACCTCATTAGGGAGGTGAGCAGCGGACATCCTTACAAAATGCCTGAACCACCTCAACTGGCTCCTTTCTATTTGTAGGACCAGCGGCTCTACTCCGAGTCCCTCACGTATCTCTGAACTTCTCTAAGGGAGACACCAGCCACCCTCCTAGGAAAATCAATCTCAGCTGCTTGTATCTGTGATCTTGTTCTTTCAGTCATGACCCAGCTTTCATGGCCATAGGAGAGAGTGGGCACAAACATTGACCGGTAGATCGAAAGCTTTGCCTTCTGGCTCAGCTCTCTCTTGGTAACAATGGTTTGGTAAAGGGAGCGCAATACTGCTCCAGCAGCTCCAATTCTCTGGTCCAACTCATGCTCCATTCTCCCCTCACTTGAGAACAAGACCCCCAGATACTTGAACTCCCTCACTTGGGGTAAGGACTCATTCCCTACTGGGATTGGACAATCCTCTGGTGTCCTGTTTAGAACCATGGTCTCAGATTTAGAGGTACTGATACTCATTTCAGCTGCTTTGCACTCTTTAGCTTTATTGTTATTTTCAAATTTTTGATATAAGTTTTTTGATCATGAATTCATTTATAGGTGGCAAAGCTCAGTAGGTAGGGCAGTCCGAGGATTGGTTGGTCAATCCTCGTTTCCCCCGGAGAGTATGTTGAAGTGTTCTTGAGCAAGACACAGAAATCCTATCTGCTTAAGCCTTGTGATGGAATGACAACCTGTCCTGAATGTTTCCCCACCTTTTACCTAATGAATGCTAGGGTAGGCTCCAGCATGACTATGCAACCCAACTTTGGATAAGTGGTTGATGATAAATGGATGGGTGAATTCTTTTTAGCATGATAATCCATCTATCCATCCGCTGTCAACCATATATCCGATTTTGGGTTTGGGGGTAACTGCAGCCTATCTTCATGCTCATTGGGTGAAAGGCTGGGAAACACCCTAGACAGGTCACCAGTCTATTGATTATATGATAAAAGTATTATGAAGGATTAGACGGTCAGATGTTGAGAGTCAGGCTGGGAATAGTACTTGGACACCAGGGAACTCCCTTATTCTTTGTGATATGTGCCAAGGGATTTTTAATTACCACAAGGAAACAGGACCTTGGTTTAACGCTTGATCCTAATGACGGCATAGCCTACAGCAGTGTCCCTACCATTGCCCTGGGATTGATTAAAAAAAATAGCACTATAGGTACAACTGCCCCCTAATGGCCCACTAACACCACTTCCAGCAGCAGTTTAGGAGTTCCCCCAGCCAAGTCTGTCCTGCTCAGCTTCTGCCATTCAACAGAATGAGGTAGACTACACATGGTTGGTATGGCTCCTGGTAAAATGAATTACTTTTCAGTGACAGGCAAAAAAAAAAAAATCCAGTAAATTCACTGCTGACATTTTATTCATACAATATCAGTGCAAATCTCACCAGCAGACGGACAGAACAAAATAATGTAAATATTTAATAAGCAATATAAACTATATTCTCATTTTACCCCATGTTGGAACTGTCTGTGGCTTGTGCACCTGTGCTATTCATGAACTGTTGCCAACAAGTCCTCATAGCCAATGACAGACTAGGTTGTTTGTCAACATGACTCAAAACAATGAATATTTCGCTGGTCCAGCATCTCAATCAGGAACATCTATAAAGACCTAGGGCTATCTTGCTAGGCAGTTGAGTGTGTATATCATGTACCAGTTCATATGTGGTTCTGTTAACCATGGTCAACAAGTACGTGAAGAAGAAGAGCAGAAGGCCAACCTGATCCATGTTGATATGGTCAAACCATCTCTCTGGCTCTGGGAAAAACTCTAAACGGGCTCTAGTGTGGTGGTGTATTTTGGTCCGTTGGCACTCAAGACAAGTGACATCCTTCTTGTGACCATCTCAAACAAACTTTGCTGCAACCAGTCTCTGTGAAGCTATTTAACCTGGGTGGGAAAGACCATGAATGGCATCATAAACTTGTCATCTCCATCCAGTGGGAATGATCAGCCGAGGACTGCCTGTGGAGATGTCACACGTGAGACAAAGCAACATCCTCTATTTTCATCCCTGTAATCGAGGTCCTCGAGCATTGCATGCCTGGGTCTGTGGTCTGGTCCGCTGCCATGCAGCTGTAATCCAAACCAAGATGGACTGCTCCTGCCACAGCCCGTGACGGGCCGTTTCCTACCTAGTTGTTCTTACCGGTCACATACTGTAAGTCCGTGGTGAACTCCACGGCAGGAAGTGAAAGTGCCTGATGGCGAGGTAGAGACCAAGCAGCTCTCGATCTAAAGTTCTGTACTTCTGCTCGCTGGTGCAATTTACGGCTGAAGAAGGCCAGCAGCTGCCAGGCCCCGCCTACACACTGCTCATGGACGGCACCGACAGCATATTCCGAGGCATCTGGGGTGATGGCGATGGAGGCCGTGGACGAAGCATGTGCCAGCATGGTGGCGTGGTGGGCGTCCTTAGTGTCAGCAAAAGCCTTGTCCCTGACCTCAGTCCAATCTACAGCACGTGAGGGTTTGCCTTTTAAGGCCTCGTGCAAAGGCTGCATGAGCCGAGCGGCTTGAGTGATGAAACGGTGGTAGAAGTTCACCATGCTGAGTAACTCCTGCATGGCTATGACGATGAGCGGGCATGGAAACTGTTTGACTGCCTCCACCGTCGATGGGAGAGGGACTGCACCATCCCTGGCTCTGTGTCCCAGGAAATCAATGATGAGGAGACAAGACTGGCTCCTGGCGGGGTTGACAATCGGCCCTTATTGGCTGAGCCACTCAGAAAGTGTTCGGACGTAGGCAAGGTGCTCAGTGGGTAGAGCGCATGCCTGGGAGTCAGGCGTTGTGAGTTTCGTATCCCATCATATAGCTCGATAGATTTGAGCCATTCATCGTAAAGCGCATTGAGTGGTCATTAGACTAGAAAATTGCTATATGAGAACGAGTCCATTTACCATTATCAGGATGTTGACCAAATACACAAAAAGCAAGGGCAGGTCACATACAACAGAGTCCATGAGGCGTTGAAAAGATTGAGCCGAGTTTTTAAGGCTGAACTCAAGCACTCAAAAAGCCAAAATGGAGTATTCACTGCTGTTTTTGAAATGTCCAGTGAGTGGATAGCAACCTGATGATGGCCCTGGATGAGGTCCACCTTAGAAAAAAATCCCCATACCAGACAGGTGTGCTGAAAAATCCTGGGCTGAAAAATCGCATGTTCGGGACTGAGTGTCAGTCAGTGTCGTCGCCTCATTAAGGTGCCAACAGTCACCACACGGGACCACCAGGTTTAGGCGCGATGTGGAGGGTCAATGCCCACGGGCTTTCAGAACAGTGGACTGCCAAGGCATTTTATGTTGGAAAACTCAGCAGTGGCAATGACCACCTTGGTCGAGGTGCTGAGTCCAGGTGTAGACTGGTGGACCAGTGGTGGCGGCCATGCCTCATGGCAGACACCTGACCTTTGCTGTAACAAAGTCCCAGCCAAGTCCTGCTGACGCAGGAAAAGTTGCAGGAAAAGAAAATCAGGTCTGTGCTCACCCAGGAGATCGAGCATACGGTCCATGAGCTCAGACGGTTTGCCATCACCCAGACCTAGGAGGGAGAAAAAAAAGCCTGCTGGCTCTCAGTATCCGACATTAAAATCCCACAGTTCACCCAAATGCCCAAATGCCCCCTCGTATGTGAGGCACATGTCCTTATCCAACCTGAAGTGCATTTTCCTATCATTCTAGCGAGTGGAGGTCGGTGGTTCAAGCCCCAGCCCTGCAGAAAGCATGTTGAGGTGTCCTTGAGTAAGACATGGAACCCCTAACTGCTCCCGGAGCATCGCGCTACAGCTGTTCTCAAGGCTCCTACACCACAGAATAGGTTGAATGTAGAAAACAAATTCCATCCTTGGTTGTGTGGCAAAAACATGGATTTTCTTCTATGATAATAATGATTCCCTTATCAGTCCCGCAGGGGGAAATTTGGATTTCTCTGCATTTTTGACCCAACCTATTGCATAGGAGCAGTGAGCTGCCAATATATGTCGCTCGGGGAGCAGTTAGGGGTTCAGTGTCTTGCTCAAGGACACCTCGACATGCTGTATGCAGGACCGGGGGATCAATCCTGCAACCTTCTGATTGACAGAAGACCGCTCTACCCACTGAGCTATGCTGCTCCCCATAATAACCTACTGGTTACAGGGTTAGAGTGAGTGATTGATGTCAAGTGGAGTGACACTTCTGACAGGGTCTTCTGTGACAACGCTGACACAGATCCTGACGTCTACCCTTTCCGGGACCCCGACATTATCCCTGCCCATAGCTGAGATTGTTCCAGCACCCTTTCTGCCCGCCAGGCCTCTTAGTTCTATCCCTCCAGGGATAGAACTAAGAGGCCTAGCAGACGAATACTCTGCTAGGACTCTTCAGTGTTCCAGCCACTTCCACAGGCCTCCCTCGGCTGGAAGAGCTTTTTGCTTCTAAGCCTTCTTGTTTATTATGCCACGCCACAAGTTGGAAATTCCCATAATTCCTTTTAGGGCGTGTGTGTTTTGCTGCATGTTACGTGTTCTGTTACTTCTCTACGGCGTCTTCATGCTTTGTGCCCTTGGTGGTGCTTATCTACACTCTTCATAATTTGCCTGTTATAGGTGGGCTTGGTTGCGTTGGAAAAGAAGGTGTGTGCACTTACCGGATTGAGTTTGTGGCTTTGTGAGTATCCTCACACAGGATCACATTTTCCTGAACCAACATGGGAAGCTATCATGAACAATGTGTCCATTGAAAAAGACTATGTAGATTCGGGACATGGCACAGCACCCCCCCATTTACACCTCTGTGTAAATGAGGGGGTTGTGGGGGGTATTCCGACGACAAGATAAATGGTTCCTATCCATGGGGCAAGGATTTCGCCACTTTGAGTTACCAGTCATCTAGTTCTCTTTCTGTAGATAGCCCGTGTTAAAATGTGTTTTAAAGTCACCATGCTGTGCGGACATCAGATTGCTATACAAACATTTCCGGGCAAAGTCCTCTCCCTGAATAATTTTTTTCAGGATTGTGTATCAAATTATTCAAAATACTATGTTCTTCATTTCATAGCAATGTATCCTCACATTTACCTGAGCATGGGGGATTAAGGCCCGATGCAATGCCGGATTTGTAGGTGTGGGCCCTACGTCTGAGCTGCCACAGATCCCCTGACCCAACTACACAGAGCAACCAAAAAGGGTCTTAAGAATAATCAGACCACATCTCCTCCATTATACCGTCTTTGCCTGTTTAGTCAAAATGCAGCTCATAGTCTGAGTGCTAATGTTGTACCCTGTAAAGGGGGATGTGATGCCAAAGGACACTTGGTCGTAGCCCTCACTCTCAGAATACTGAGTTGAATGCATGATAACGAATCTCTCATGGATACAAATACAACTACCACGAAGCCGATACAGTCACCCCACTTTTCAAAGTGGCAAAAACCCAATCACCAAAATATCGCCATATCTTTAGCCCAGCAATAGCGTATGTAACACGTAGCATAAATGCTTTTAAACGGTAATCATCAATCATTATTGCAGAATTTGTCTTAAAAGTGAATTGTGATTTTAACCTTTTGATTCCTCTGGCATTTTAATAAAGTGTTCCCTCATTTTCACATATGAACCCACATATTTTTTCTTTAGAGCCAATTAAATCCCTGATAAGACAGAGACTGATTGAGTTTTGAGATCATTTAATAACACTCCTGTATAAAGACAACGAATAGTAATCAACATTTATAATGCAAATACGACAGCTTCATCTGCTGTCCCAGCCAATTAAGATTTGGTGTCTTGTTCAATGAACTTCCTGAAGAAACCGGGGATAGAACCACAACAGTTATGACTACTAGACAACTACCCTAGCTCCTGAGTTATGCTACCCCACATACATTTATATGGGTAATCATAAAAGATTCATCACCAGATTTTTAAGAGTAATGAATGATAGATGGACTTATTTTTATACAGCACTTTTCTAGTCTAGCGAACACTCAAAGCACTGTATGTCACATGCCTCACAATCACAAAGCATGGGGAATTAAGGCCAGATGCTCTTTTCCTGATGCCCCGCGTTGCGATCAAATCCATTACACCGGACTTGGAGGAGCAGGCTCTACCACTGAGCCACCAAAGCCCCTAGTAATGATAATAATAATAATCCACTGACTGTCATCAGATAGTATTGCTAGACCGATGTGAAGACTGCAGAATTTCTCCACTGTCTTCCAAAAGAAATCATGATTTTAATCCGTCTCCTGCAATAGTAAAGTTTGAATACCAATTTGTCTTAAATGGAGCAAAATTGTGTTTTCCGTTGCATCACAGAATTCAATTAAATTTAAAAAACAATATTTAAGTGTTACTGCCAACACACACTTCTTCTGACAATCTTGATTTCTTAACTAACCTACAAGAACCCTGATCGTCTTGAGATTCGATGCCAGATCTTGCCAAAGAATTCCCTGACTTGTCTCCCGAGTCGTGCATTTGAGCCTGTTGTCAACCAGCCTTAACATTAATATTATTAAAGATAATCTATTTTAGGGGCGGCATGGCTCAGTGGGTAGAGCGGATGCCTGGAGATCGGAAGGTTGCAGGTTCGATCCCCGCACCTGCAGAGAAGTGTGTTGGGGTTTCCTTGAGCAAGACACTGTTCCCCTAACTGCTCTGCCCTGTGATAGACTGGCGACCTATACAGGGTGTACCCCACCTTTCACCCAATGAGAACGGAGCTAGGCTCCAGTTCCCCCGTGACCCGATTTCGGATAAGCGGTTGATGATGGATGGATGGATTGATGGATAATCTGTTGTGAAAAGTATAATGAAAAAAGTGCAAATAACTGAAAAAGCCTTTTCATCATTTCAAGTCTAATATAGGTTTTCAACCTACATCTAACTGGACCTACTTTGATCTTTTTAACTACCTGGATTATGGCGCTTGAAAAGACATTTTCCTTTTTATCTATTTTGGCATTGCTTTGCCTAAATCTGTGTGTGAGCACCTTAATTTACATCCCTGTCCCTTACAAGGGGTGTAAATAGCTCACATTCTTGACTCGGAGCTGAAGATGACGTTCAGGTGAATGTTGAAACATCATCCTATGTTTTTAACCTACATTCAAATGAGATTATTCGACTGATTTTGACCTTTATGCCTACCCAGATCATTAAGCAGGCTTGCTAGCTTTGGGATTGGTGGACATTTCCTCATCACGTCCAGCTTTTCTTGAAAAGTCTGTCTTGAAAAGGGCTTTTTAAATACATCTGCGACTAAATAAAAATGTTCTCCTCTGTCATTGTGGGTGAAAAAACAGCTATTAAATCTACACGAATACATTTTAACTTGTGCAGGTTGCTACAGTTGCGGTTTGCTAGCCCTGACCATCCAATCAAAGGACATGAAAATGGCGGCGTCATTGTACGCCTGCTAGATGGCCATTGTGTCGCCAACTTGAAATCTGTTTGGTTAAAGCAACAGTTTAAATGCCAGTTGTTTGAAGCTACAGGTGCTCCGCACTGCTGACTCTTAAGGCCTCAAGGCAGATTTCTTTGACCCTGGCAACACCTGATGGCTGAAATATGATTGGATAAAAACTCTACAATAAACCTATACTACTGGAACCAGCACAGTCAAGAGAAAAGCCATGAAATGAAGAGAATAGACTATTGGGAATAATTTTATACATATTCATGAAAAAAAAGTAAATGTAAGTCAGTGTTTCTGATCGTATTTAGGCTAGCAGAGAAGACCTTGCTGGCCTTGATGGCCCACCACTGCGATCAGCATCACACTATTTATAAAAACAACACAGGTTGTTGTTTTTCACAGTACAGCTAATGTCCGTTTTTCAGACATGACTAAGAAAAATGTAAGTCTCTGCAAGAACAATAGCGAAACAAATATGCCCACTGCTGATTTGAGAGCACTATGTCCTGAAGTCATCCTTCACATATGTGTGAGTGATCGCACTTTGCTCATCATAAGAAATAACATCAGTGAAACGGGTCTTATAATGAATAGATTTGAACTGTAATTTTCTCATCCTCCCGTAGCCATCAGACAATGTAACAGCGTTCGTCTGCTCACCCTCGTTTCTGTTCAGATGGCCATCTGGTGACAGCTCACTTTCCCAGTAGCCACTAGTCTGCTGACAGGGGTACTGTAGTGAGACCTTTAGTGTAAAGGAAACCAGTACAGGGCTCATCACAGCCATTATAGGTTATGCGAATGATTTGTTAAAAAGAGAGGAGTCTGTCGTCCTCCATGGATTGTCTTTAAGAATCCACATCAAGAGGCCTCCGGTGGTGTAGGGGGGTTATGGCGATGTTCAGTGCATCTCTGCGTCATGCGGTTGGATGTTCCAATCCCAGCTGCACCGTTTCCATCTACTGCCGGATGTCCATAGTTAGTGGGGCTTAAATGGCTAAGCCTCACAAGGGGATAAGGGTTAGGTTGGATAAAGTATTCTAGCTTTGCTAGTTTCCCCCTCTGTGTCATCCGCGCGCTTGCGGTTAAGTGAACGGAAGGTACTCTTGTCTTTTTTCTCCCATGACGGGCAAGCACTGTATTTACCCCGCAAGACTATGATGTGTGAAATAGAGAGGGCTAATAATCACGTGACTTGGAGGAGACACATGCTATGACTTCCTCCTTCCTGTTGACGCTCTAGAGGGGTATCAAAACGACGGATCCAGCAATAGGTAACTCAGGGAATTCGGGTGGGGGAAAAAGGGAGATAACTTTTTTTTTTAAATAATAAAAATGGTAGAAGTGACTGAGGCCAATGGTCCACTCATGGCATTCAGACAAAAGAAGCCGTGACAAAGGACATGACAGAGACAGAGCTGTTCTATGAGACGGATGGAGTGGCCACAATGGACAACAGCGATATGATGTTTGTCATCAGTGTGGTCCAAGAACCACTGCTGGAATAAACAGCTCATGCCTTGTCCTGCATCAGACTGACAGAGAAAGGAGGAGGAGGGGGTGTGGACACTAGTGAAGGAGACCCCTTACGACGCACAAACACACGGCATGACGATTGGTGAGTCACAACCAGTCTCTGATTATGACAAAGTGATATTAGAATAATCTAGACCTGAAGTGTCTGAGGTCATGATGTATTATTAAGCAAACATACAGATTATCATAGCATGCACACACAGCTGGGGACATGCAGCCTAGATTTATCACCGCGTGTTTACAAATGTTATCTAGTGTTATCTATCGTTGACCTGCAACACACACACCACTGAGGCTACAGACGAGCTGACACCGGAATCATTGCACTGCATGGTAAATGTTACTGAAGGGTCAGATGTAGACTTTGAGATGAAGAGAAAAAAGGATAGAAAGTTTGATATCATGTATTTATTGGACTGAGAAAGCTCCTTCTGCCTGTGTGTGTCTCTCTCCCCATGTTCAATTGATTAGAACAGCGTTTCCACACACGTCTTGGGGTAAACCTGCTGATTGGGAATGACAGGATCTGGGTCAATGGCTGCCAAGTCTCTGCTGTTACATTGACTTCACTCCCGTCAGAATGGGATCCCATGACAGAGTATAGTGAAGACGGTGATGTATACAGACCACGCACGTCATCTAGCATGTTGGCCAAAAGATCTAAGGAGCTCAATCTGCAACAAAAAGCGCTTCTCGATATTTAATCTGGTTTTTGACTCTCTTTGAAAGGCTGGAGTCATTTTGCCACGTGACGACTCCCCTGTTCAAAACACCCATTTTTCTGGTGAAACAGATTAGTGACAAAGGCTCACTGATGGAACCGAGGTTTAGGTGGTACCTGCCAGCTGTTGATGTTGCAGTTCATACTTGTTCATGTGTCTGGAGTTTCAAACCCTCAAACCATTCTGTTACTTATTCCAGCTGATGTCAGTCATTTTTAATTGTCAATTTGAGAAACACATTTTTAGGTTAACGATCTAATGATAGGTAGTCCGTCTGAACAGGCCTGTGAGGAAAAAAGAAAAGATACCATCACACTTTTGCTATGGCTTAGCAGAAAAAGGCCACAATGCCAATCCGTCAAAACTGTTGTTCGCTAAAACAAGGGCAACATATTTGGGAAAACCTACAACAACAAAAAACAATTAAAGGTCTTCTAGGCATAGCATCATATTTAAGGTAGTGGATCCCTGATTACTCTGAGAGAGAGGCAACCCTCCTCCCCATGGTCCATGGTAAAAATCTCAGTGCACATGACATTACCGAATTGAACTTAGGACGCAGAAAAAGGCTTTGGTTGACTTAAAGACAGTTTTACAAACAGCTCCTACACTAGGACTGCTTAGCCTGACAGATCACTGACTTGGTTTGTAGATCAGAAAGACAGTTTCATAATCTCTTCTGACCTTGTTTTGAGCTAAACTTGACCCTGTAGCAGTTAGACCTCTTTGTCTATATGCTGCTGTAGCAGAGAAGGCTGTGACTGCATCACATTATATAGTGGGCTAAAATGATCTCACTTTGATGGTTTAGATATGCCTGACATCATCATCAAATGATGTACAGTTCTAATTCTGTTATTCTTCTCCCAACAGCAGCAGAGAGTACTCAGTATAACTGTTTTTAGGTCTTGGAGGACGTCTGCATCTCAAGGCCTGATCTCAAGGATCTGCCACATCTGTTGTGATTTGTTTGTTTTTCCCTGATGCCTGTGGCAGATTTGCTGATGTATCCACAGAACCAGACATTATCAAAAAATCATAAAATCTAAAAAAACAGAATTTTTGAAAAAGAGTAAAAATAGAATAAAAATGAAATACCTGAGGTGGCATACCTCCGTGGGTATAGCGGCCGTCTGGTGATCAGAAGGTTGCAAGATCAATCCTCGGCCCTGCAGAAAGTATGTCAAGGTGTGCTTGAGCAAGATACTGAATCCCTAACTGCTCCCTGAGCGCATGTGATGCCAGCTCAGTGCTCCTATACAATTGGATGGCTTAAAATGCAGAGAATATCACATTTTCCTGATAAGGGAATCTAAAATATAAATCTAAGTCGATATCACAAGAATCAGACCTTGATCTGAATCTGATGCTAAAGTAGCCCATGGAGGAGATTACCCAAGCCAACACTGGATGTGTACTGCCGTTAATCCAGCATGGTACACTAATGGCTTGTGTTCCCCGAACAAACCTCATAGAAACATTTAAGACCAATGGCAAGCCGCCATCCTCCCGGCAAACCCCTGGATCATTTAATGATGGATTTTATTGAAACGACATGGTCTCAAAACAAAAGATATTGTCTGCTCATTGCGATATGTTCAGCAAGCGGATTGAAGTTTCTGTTTGATTATCTTGGTTCCTGTATCTGCCAACACTGCTCCTCAAAGTGGGGGAGTGAGAAAATGACGGTATAAAAGCTAAATGTGGGAAATGTTTTGAAGGAACAGGACTCTTGTGGGTTAAAGCCATCCCACTGGTTCTTTTCAACATGGGCACACGAAATAGGACCTAACGTGATCTTAGCCCCTTTGAAGTATTCTTTGGTCGATCCCCACAGACAGGGATAGGGTCAGTTAGATAGGCTAAAAGACAGTGCAAACTTGTCAACAACCTCATCAGCCTTGCCTTCAGTGGTACAAAAGGCCCTCTCTGGAGCAGCAGAGAGTTCTCTGCATGGCTTACACCCAAGAGACTGGGTGCTCATTGAGGACCGCCCTTAGAACCAAGTGACATGCTAGCAGACGGCTAGTGTCACCTCCACAATGGAACACGGACCTCCACCATGGCATCTATTTTGCCATCTAGGCTGATAAGGCCTGGAATTTCAATTGGTGTACTAATGCACCTAGTTTCAAGCATGTAAAACAACCATAAGTGTTTTTTTGCTCACTCGTGTCTCTTCTGTCTGAAGTGTAATGAAACCAGACTGTCCATATGGAGACCTACCCTTTTTTAGTGTAAAGGAAACCAGTACAGGGCTCATTACAGGCCATCATAGGTTATGCGAATGATTTGTTAAAAAGAGAGGAGTCTGTCGTCCTCCATGGATTGTCTTTAAGAATCCACATCAAGAGGCCTCCGGTGGTGTAGGGGGGTTAGGGCGATGTTCAGTGCATCTCTGCGTCATGCGGTTGGATGTTCCAATCCCAGCTGCACCGTTTCCAACTACTGCCGGATGCCCATAGTTAGTGGGGCAGAAACGGCTAAGCCTCACATGGGTATAAGGGTTAGGTTGGATAAAGGATTCTAGCTTTGCTAGTGTCCCCCTCTGGGTTGTCCAGGTGCTCTCGATTAAGTGAAGGGAAAGTACTCTCGCTTTGTTCTCCTCCGACGGCCAATCACTGTGCTTACCCCGCCAAACTTTGATGCGTAAAATAGCGAGGGCTAATCGTCACGTGACTTGGAGGAGACACGTGCTATGGCTTCCTCCTCCCCGCCGATGGGTATCAAAAAGTGACAGCCATAGGCAACTCGGGGAATTTGGGTGGGAGAAAAAGGATAAGCAAAAAATAAATAAGTATGTGGATGTATGGGAACGTCGCTTTAAATACAACAGACAACTACACTGATGCCCTTATCACCAGTAGGACCCCCATCCCCCTACTGTGAATAGCGGGCCTATTTCTCAGATGCTACCGCTGTTTTACATAGATGCTATCAGCGTGCCACACGGTGTCCCTGATGAACATAGAGCATGCAGTCAGATCTCTGCAAGTCTCCTCCGCCATTTATTTTCAGCCTAAATACTTGAAGTAAATCAGAATCTGTTACTATATGACCCCACTGCTCACATACTAGATGTGCTTAAGGTCTATGGAGATGGCACTTTACGAACTACCCTTCCTGCAAACTAGTCAGAGTTGTGCGCTTATGGCAGCTACAACCAGTTAAAAATCAAGCTGATCTCACATGGTGCTCATGCAGAGACAGACAGGCGTTCCTGACGAAGCGCTCAATTAAAACCATGAGCCTCATTTGTTGAAATGAGTTTACCAATGCAGAATTTAGGTAGGATTAGTGTATGGATGGTGGACATTTATAAATAAGTGCAGTCTCTCGACCACATGAGGGCTATGAAGCAATTTATTTTTTGTATCTACTATTGATTAGGTTTTTTCACCTCCACCAATGGGAAATATCAGTGATTTCTACGTTTGATTATTGTGATTAAAATTGTATTATATTTTACTCAGGAACTACTAAGGTCCATGAAAAAAAAACATAGCTACTCTCTTCAATGAACTAATGATGCAATATTTTGAATCTGTGGGAAGGATGTAAAAGGAAAAACACAGGCCTCTGTAACTTTGCAGATAGCACACAGACGATCTGGCGGACAGCGCACAATGGCTTGCTACTGCTTCTTTGTCGTCCCCTGCATTTGCATTCCGTCCTACTTGCCATGCCTTAAGTAGCACCTTGATACTCCCTTGTGTTGATCAATCCTGCATGTCATGCATTAAGTAGCCTCTAGCAACTGCCCTTTTGATTTCTGCATCTGCTTGATTGCCCTGTTGATCAACACATGTTCACGACCCGGTACGTGACAGCATCCAACGGATACCACAGGACACACCCACACCTTGCTAACGGCGATAATCAACACAGGACAGACTCGCACATTCAACAAACGATGGTAAAAGACAACCCCACGCATCCCATCCGGGTCAGACTTCACAAGAGTGTTCTGCGCTCTGTGGGTTTGTCCCTTCCTGCAGGAAGCCTATCATGGCTAACATCTTGGCTAACATCATGGCTAACATCTGTCTTGTGACTCTTTTTTGTTTTGATTCCCTTATCAGTCCCACAAGGGGACATTTTGAATTCTCTGCATTTAACCCATCCTATTGTATAGGAACAGTGAGCTGCCACCATATGGCACTCAGGGAGCAGTTAGGAGTTCAGTGTCTTGCTCAATGGACACCTCGACATGCTTTGTGCAGGACCGGGGATCGAACCTGCAACCTTCCGATTTCCAGACGACTCTGGCTCTACCCACAGACCTATGCCACCTCGAGTAGCTATGCCGGCCCCCTCAGAATCATTTTCAGATTTACACCACACAAACCCCCCCACATTGTGAGTTAAATTCTTTGTAGTCATCTGACTCTTCCTCCTCTTCTTCTTCTCCTCTCACAAACTTACTCACTGGAGAAGAAGCAAACAGATTTTTTTTAAATGCTGTGGGGGCCTTGATCTCAATGCAATTGTTATTTCCTTACGTGGATTATTGAGCATACATTAAGACTTGTCTATCTACTTTCTGCTCTCTGTCATTTGTCAGTATGTACTTTGCTTCATTATAATCTTTCAACAAGGCTCCATAACTATGCCACCGACGAATCGCTAAGTGTGTGCAGCTAGCCTAATTCTATTATCAATACCCGTTTAATCCGATTTATAAGCACAGGGGGCTGGATTCTAGTCCATCATGCATTTCAGTAGAGACAGGAACTTAATAGATCTATTTTTTGCCTTTTTCCCAGAATAGAAGCCTCATCTGAATTAACCATGAGCTATACCACAGTGTAGCTCTGTGGGTGGAGCAGTCGTCTGGCAATCAGGAGGTTGCAGGTTTGAGCCTCGGTCCTGCAGAATGGTAAATGAACTTGTTCCCGTAAAGTGCTTCTCTAGTCTAACGACCACTCAAAAAGCTTGTCGAAGTGTACTTCAACAATTCACTGAACCCCTAATGGCTCCCCAGTGCCACATGGAGGCTGCTCACTGCTTTTATACAATAGGATTGGTCAAATGCAGAGAATTGCAAATTTCCCTTTGTGGGACTGATAAAGGAACAATTAGTAGGAACAATTTAGAGACTCCACGTCACCTAACATGCATGTCTTGGGACTGTGGGAGGAATTCCATATTAGACCCAAGGAGGATATGCAAACTCCAGACAGACATCATGGAACTATCCCCAATACCTTCTTGCGAGGAAACAGCACCTTACCACTAGGTCACAATGCTGGCCCTATTTTTTTTTTATTTTGCTTTTTTAGCATGAACTACAAGTCAGAAACAAAGACCGTGGCATGTTGTTTATTTAGACCGAAGACTCCTAGAACTTTGCGTGAATTCTGAGGGCGGTTTAAGTCTCATGCTCCCGGGCTGCAGAATTGAGGATAGACGACCTGTTATTTCTGTGCCACACAGAGAGAGTGGAGCTATTAGAAAGTGGAGTTCAGATGGGCTCGGATGATTATTAATGGAAAGGACTGAGAAGAGATCAACCTTGGCAGATGAGTCACAGTCAGCAGCCGTCCCCAGAGGCCTCTACTGGCCAGTGCTTTGTGAGCCAAGCCTGCCGGTGGTAGATGGGGCAATGCAGAGCTACTGCAAATACGCTTTGAGGAGGCTTTACTGCATCTCATTGTCTCTGAACCCGTTTTCTTGACCGCTCTTTGGTGTTCACCTAGCCCAAAAGGTTGTTTACACAAGAGGCGATGTTATAAATAAACATGATATGTCTTCTGGGGGAGGCTAGTAGTGATTGAAAGAGAGGAAATTGAGTGTAAAAAAGAACAAGGGACAGACAAGGTGGGCCGTCTATTAATGTTGTCATCCACAGAAATACAAAAGGGAGGAACTGCAATTCTGGTCAAAGGTCTTTTGATTCAGATGTAAATCTATTTTAGGGCAATTTTCAAACAAGATTCTGTGAAACATTTATTCTGGGATCTTGGTGGAAGTTATTAATATTCAACATGTTTCATTTAATGAATCCGTTAATTCAGATGAGGTTTCTATTCAGGGAAAAGGGCAAAAATAGATCTAATGAATTCCTGTCTCTAGTGAAAATACCACAAATACTGTAAGGAGATTGTTTCCAAGTTCAGGAAATTTTACAGGGTAAATGAGGGTGACTTTGTAGTCTCGAGGGATCCGGATGAGAGAGGTTGCAAAGGCCCTGCGTCTTTTTATTTGTATTTCTATTTCTAGGGAGCAATCACGACCTTCATAATCCAAATAATGATTTGATATTTATCTTATTGTTAATGTGTATTTTAACCTCATAAAGGTTAAATCTTGCATTGTGGATTGTCAGCATATCACCAGAGGTTCATGAAAAAAATCAGAAAAAAACTGTTGTTTGCTGAGCGGAACCAAAATGACTCACGGAAAAAACTTAATTCAACAACGTCTCAGTCTGTGGCAGCCCTGAAACTAGAGAAAATGCCTTGAAACCAGGAAGATGTCAGTTTAAATCCGCAGACTGCAAACCTGCAGGAAGGACTTGAAAGGACTTTTCCTTTCGCTTTCACTGTCAAGGTGTTCTTGAACAACACGCCTGGGCTCCCACTCTCCAAAAGTTGTTTCTCAGGAGTTAGCAACAGAGAAACTGTGGAAGTAGTTATCATTTTTACATGTATGACTGAGTAATTCGGAAGCAAGGCAAGTCTAAAAAATGTTACACTCCCAGCAGGTCTTTCAAAGGCACATCGAGAGAGAGAGAAGTTTCACCTCGAGACACCTGAACCGTATTGCATGGAAGAAACTACTTCTCGGTTCGTGACACCAACTTACAGGTTTACTCAGTAACACTCAAAAGCACGTAACCCCATATGGTGGCTCCCGTTTGTTTACTCAACAGTGGAGATGGAGGTATGAAAGTTAAGTAAGTCCAGTGTAGTTGAGATGACCAGGTATTTAATTTGGATTATTTAATTATTTTTTTATCAGAAGACAAAAAGTATGAATTATGAATGGATTGATATATGCATTTAT
>OMLC01035909.1:0-16979 GCA_900302585.1 Regalecus glesne
AACCTCCACTAGCTCTCTGTCCAACAATTGATCTAATTCAAAGTCCTTCTCTTCACTCACAAAGCCCTTCATAACCAAGCCCCCTCCCACCTCACTGACCTGCTCCATTACCACACACCTTTCTGAAGCCTTTGTTCCTCCGATGCCAACCTCCTGTCTCCATCACTCAGGACTCAGCACTGGACCTGGGATGACAGAGCCTCCTCCATTGCTGCCCCCTCCCTCTGGAACTCCCTCCCCAAAAAGATTAGAGACTGTACCAATCTGTCCATGTTAATATCATTAATTAAAACCTACCAATTCAGAATTCCCTTTAAAATATGATGAATGTGTGTTATATGTTTCAGGTGTGTTGCTTTTTATGCTAATCTCAATTTAGGTAAAGCATGTTTGAGTACTCTGGAAAGTGCTCTACAAATAGTGATAATAAGGATGATAATGATAATAATAATAATAACCAATAATAATAATAATGATAATATAGAGATACGTTAATTGGAAAGAGTAAACTTTTCCATGAAAGCAGAGGGTCCATGAGCTCCCGACAAAGCACACAGGCTGGAATGTCAGCTGGAATATGGTCCGGTTAAGTATGTTCCTTACATGATACAGGTCATATCATATGGAGGTCTTCAGCTGATCATGCACGGATCACTCCACTCTTAAAATAAGCCTTAATAGATTGGTAACCATAAAGGTCAATGTCATTTTAAAACACTTATGAGATAGGTCCATTTTATGATTAGTCCGCATGTTATGGGTGTGGACACAGACTTAGATTGAGCTTGGGGGGTTAAGGCCAGATGTCCTTTTTTGATGCCCTACGGTGGGTTTGAACCAGCTGCCTTTGGCTTTTCAGCTCCTGAAGCCCGCACTCCACCACCAAGCTATTATGGTCTCCATTTTAAAACAACTCATCGAGGAAAAAATAAGTTAAGCCATATAAGTCGATGAGATTTAAAAACAATCCATATGATGAAATATAAGACAATCTATAATTTATCATAATCAGAAATCCCATATTGTCATATTAATCTTAGCTAATATTTGGTATAAGTATTTGTAACTAGCCATGCACATTTACATATCCCTCCTCCCTGTCCATATCATACCTGACCCTCATTAGGTTTTTGATTGTTTGTACTTTAAGTCAAATTCTTGGCCAATATATCATATCAGAATTCTGCTTGGTTATATAGAAGTAGATAGAACTTTAATTACCTTGTCACGGAATATCATTCGACTATGTCATTGTAATATTTTCCTAAAACATCTTGGTCAGTCACAAATTACAAACCTAAAATGGGGCAACAAGCAGTGTGTTGCATCTCTTTATCACCTGTGTGCTTATTTTTAATAACTGGCTGCCAAAAATATGTGTGCTCAACTGCACGTGTTTTACACGTAGTTTGGGTTTGACATTCCTTTGGCCTGGATTCTCTCTCTTTAGTCTGCTACTATCATGAGGAAAGTTAAGGGACCTTGGTTGCATTGAGGTTATAAGGATAAATAAAACAAGTATGTCACAATAAACAGAATCTAACATGTAATACTTTGAGGATTCAATAGCAGAATAGTTAGTTATGTTATGTGATCACATCCATCTTAGGTGTCATGTTGTGGGCCCTAACCTGGATGGAGTGTTAGGGGTTAAAGGCAAGCGTCCCTCTGACGCCCCATGGTGGAATTGATCCACCGTGAGCTCGTCATTTACTGATGTTCTAGCACGAGCAAGTGTGGGTGGGGTTATCTTCACTACACATGGATGTTAGCATAGCCCCATGTGCTAAATAGGTACTCTGATGACATATACTGTCATCAAATAGCCAGTCATAATCAAAAAGCCTCTGTGGATACTCTGACGTGCTGAGCGCATGACACGTACCTGCTGTTTCTTACATAACAGTGCCTTTTGCCTAACTACAAAAACCCAGTTTGTCTTCCACCAAAAAGCATACAGATATACACAGATATGGAAATGAAGTGGAGACAGACGCGATTTGTTGATTCTCAGGGTCATTTGAAACTGAACAAATCAACAGATAAATGAGATGATTGCAGCCCAATTCAAATGATAAACTATTAACGTTGGCATGTGGCAACACCCCCATACCAATTTTAGAGTATGTGGATAATCATCTTTTAATTATTCAAGTAAAATCTTAATGTCTTTATTGCTCAATTTTCAGTCGAGTTGAGCAGCTCTTTAGGTTTTGTTTGAAATAAATCATTGGGTGACATAAGGGTAACCAAATCAGATTGAACAACCTGAGCACATGCTTCATCCATCCATCCATCCATCATCAACAAGTTATCGGGGTCCGGGTCGCGGAAGTAGCAGATTTCACCCAACTCAAACTCCAAGTTTTCCTTTCCCTTGCTACATCAACTAGCTTTGACTGGGGGATCTCAAGGTGTTCCCAGGCCAGTGCGGGGATATAATCCCTCCTCCTGGTCCTCTGTATACCCCGCGGCCTCCTCCAAGCTAGATGTGCCTGGAACACCTCATTTGGGAGGCGACCAGGTGGTCTCCTTATTAGATGTCATACCCACCTCATCTGGCTCATTTTAACTTGGAGGAGCAGCTACTCTACTCTGAGCCCCTTACGGATGACTAAGCCTCTCACCCTGAATTAAGGACTTTTTTCTCATTATCTATGTATGTGACCTCGGACAAACCGGGGAGACGTGTAATCAGTAATACTGTTGGTGGTCCAGACTTTGATACCTGTATTATTATTATTAGCTACCGCTATTCCCGCCTCTTCGGGATCCTCATCCATCTGCCCATCTCTTCACATTCTCCACACGAAGAGTCTAAGCCTAGGGGCTTGATCTGGTGTGTTTGCATTTTAGATATTCATTAATTAGGACTTTCACTATGATGGAAATGATCATTATTATTGCATCTTCTGTAATTCAATTATAATTCTGTTATCCTCACAGTATTTTATGCTGTAAATGTTGTCTTGTTCTGTGTACACAACATCCATTACACAGATGTCCGTCTTGGGAGAGAGATTGCTCCTCTGTTGCTCTCCCTGAGTCCCCCCCCCTATTTTTCTCCTAATTAAACGGATTATAAGGGAGTTATTCCTTATTCGATGTAGGGTCTAAGAACGGGATGTTGTGTTGAAGTCCACCGCGGAAAAGTATTATGAGAATGGGCTATACAAATAAGATAAAACTGACTTGACTTGACTTGAACAATGTACAATTCACCACTATATCAAACTACATTACAGCTACGTTCCCTCAAAATTGTTTTCATAATTTTAATATTTCTTCATGTTACATGGAAAATCAGGGATGTTATATTGCGCTGGGCGGAACGTAAAAACGTGTGCCATGATACCGTATATAGACGGAATTTAACAGTTCAGCAATATCGCATCCCGTGTCATCGGATGGATATATGAGAACTACTTTCGTCGTGGAACTACTTTTGCTATGTTGAAAGTAGTTCCGGTCGGTCGGGTAGAGATAACTTTCGGTGGCGGCTCTCCTGAGTGCATTGGTCCCTGCAAAGTTCACCCAGTAGGTGAGTAACATCTCTTCATCAACGAATGTCTTCATTTGTCGACGGATATATTTTTCTTCTCAATTTTGGGGCTGTGGTGTACCCCATTAATCAGAATATCTAACTCTTGTCATTTACGAAATTATGTTAGAATAGGAATAGATATTCTGTTGAATTAATTGACATATATATGGTGTGGTTTAAGAAACGTGTTTGTGATCCTTAATACGCGAGTTCAAAATGTCGATTATGGATCCACATTGGGTCACAGGTTAAGGTAGTTTAGCATCAGAAATCTTTCAAGATGATGTATTTTCTCCATATCTTAATGTCTCAAAATTCACCTGTCATATCGCCTAGTCAAATGTACAATAACATAGCCAAACTATTAATAAAAGATGTTTGACAAAAACATGAACTTTAACTCTTAAATTTCCTGGTGCTATAGTGGATCGTTATATATTTTTTACCTATATAGGTCCTGAACACCAGCATATTGTCCAAGCCTCAGAAACAAAACTAGATATTCATTAGAAATATACTCTATTGACCTGCTGGCCATTTATGATTTCCATATATTGCTGTTTATCCACTGGAAATGTTGCAAAATATGGACATTTATCTGACAATTACCTTGACGTAACCTCTTTGCCAGTTGTGTTTGTACACAGTTCAACGGTGTCTAAAATTACTTTAAATCGGGATATACTGAGAGCTGGTGCCTGGCATTGTGGGTTACCACAGCTATTTTTATTTATGATCTACCATGTAGATAAAACAGTCCATGGAAGGCTATATACATTTGTCACTCATTCATCTTGTATGTCTCCATATGTGTATCCCACTGCCTGCCAAAGTCTAACATCACACTTTACTGACTCTAAATTCATGTAATTTAGAGATTAAAACACACAGCATATATCAAAAATGGATAAATGTCCTTTTGAAATGTTCTTTAGCCTTTAGAATGATTTCACCGTGTGCGTGTGATTAACCTCGAGCTGCTCCTGTCAAAAGTGACCAGCCCCTCTTGTGCCCCAACTTAGATTCCCAGTGGAATGTGTGCAGTCACGCAGGCACACATGCGGTCTCTGTTGCTCTTTGCCAGGCTGTTTGGTCAGCTTGCCCAGCTACTTTGCACTGCAGCTGGTACAGGCTTAAAACCAACTGAGTCATCTATGGAGATGTCACTCTTCATTAAATTCAATTAAGATAGACACCAAAGTCACCAAAGCCATATTGCTACCATTGTGAAGTTAAAATCATAATATTGACCTGACCTAAAATAAACAACCAGAATTCTTTGTGTAAAAGAGCAATAGAACTAATGTCATTGTATGTTTACTAAAATAGGATGTGTATTCAGCATAAATAAAAAATGTTGCTGTTTCTCTTCTTTTGGCTTCCGTTGTTGTCCTCTTAGGACTCAGGACTTCCTGCAGACGCTGATCCAGTCATGTCCAAGGCAAAGGAAACGGGGTCTTCCATCATGAAGACTCAGCAGCTGCATGCTGCCATGGCTGACACGCACCTTGAGCACATGTGCCTGCTGGATATTGACTCTGCACCTGCAGTGTCTCGCAATACAGGCATCATCTGCACAATCGGTCAGAAGATCATTTGATGTTACACTGATACTTCATACAAAGCACAATGCATATATCTGTAACTCTTGATTCATCAATGTCCTCTGACAAGTCCTGCATCTCTTTCTAAGCTCTATACTTGCACTTATCGTCCTGCAGGACCTGCCTCCCGTGCTGTGGAGTATCTCAAGGAAATGATCAAATCTGGGATGAACATTGCAAGAATGAATTTTTCTCACGGCTCACATGAGGTATGCTGGTGTCCACATAGCCCAAAATAAATGATCAATCAATTTGGTTTGCTTTATTATGGCTTAGTATGTGCAGCTCCCATGCTTCATTCTTTTTAAGTTGCAGATGTCACTTTGACATTACACTTGGCCCCTAGTAACTGGCAGTGTCTGTAAGATGATCAGTGACTTTGCCCTTGCCCTTCAGTGAGGCTGATCTTGTTTAGGCTGTAGCTTAGTATTGGGCCAGCCAGTTGGATCACAGCCAATGTCTTAACCTTAGACCGTTGACCTCTCCCTTTTAAAAGTCATCTCTTTTTACCTTTTTCACATGGTGTCACTGGCTGCGTGAAAACCGTATCAGTAGCTGTAACATGGATACCTGCTGAGTGTCATATTTCCATCGTTACCTTTTAAAGGTTAACAGCCCCAAATGTTTATTTCCCATGTAACCAAAATTTCAGTCACTATGGAATGACCCAGCTAAATAAAAACTAAATGAAATGCCAGTGGTAAATGTCAGTGCTAAATACCAGTGGTGGGGCTGTGGTAGCTCAGTGGTACAGCATGTGCCTCAAAGTCAGGCATCACGGGTTTGATCCCACTACAGGGCATTTGGAAAGGGTATATGGACTTAATCCCTCATGCTCAGTTAATGTGACACACATTGTAAAGTACTTTCAGTGGTCACCAGACTAGAAAAATGCTATGTAAAAATAAGTCATTTTACCATTTACCATTTAATCATTATGTCGCGGTTGACAAGGTAAAGCTCAGCAAGAAATTAGAGGGTGTTCTAGACTACATTTTCAGAACTTCACCCAAAGCCCCTGCAGGTTCATAGAATCATAGAAATGAATGTGGAATTATATGATAATGCAATAAAGTGGCTAAGCAATTTGTTATGACCAGGGCAGAGGAAATTTGACCACTGCTTCATCAGTGTGCCAGTTGTCAGTGCAGATATATATAAATAGCTGTTCTCTTAATGTAAGGCTGTCAGGAATAGCTTGGCTATAGGGCACTTGCAGAGGGAAGTAGCAGCAGGGCAATTATTATTGACTGAAAATAGTACACAATGCTCTGGCTGGACTTTTCCTTTGTGACTTTACTAGGTCAAATGTATTAATTATATCCATCCAATACCAGGTAGAAGTCACAATCACATCGTCATGGGAACTACGAGATTTGTGCACAGCATTTGACTCGAAGCCCGAAATATTATTTAACTCCTCATAAAGTCCACATAAGGCTTTCTGTTTTGATACACAAATAATTTATGAGCTTTGGTGCCAGCTATATGTTGCAGTTTTGAATACAAAATGGATTGCCCACAGTTGCTGTATGTAACTAATGCAGTGTAACGTTGCAGTGAGTCATGTCCATGCCCTGCAATTTTGTCCAAATCGGATTTACTTTGTACATGGTGACATTTTAAATCAAGCTTTTAAAGAGCTTAATTTCTTTAATTCATGCCTACAATGATTTCCTTTAGAAAAAAGAAAACAATTACATTGGTTTTTTTTAATTAAATTTTATTTTGTAAGGGTGGGCTTCTGACAAACTTGGGGTTGCTTGCCCCTCCCTCCCACCAGAAAGGTCTACCAATGTCCCTGGACAGATTCATTACCACAAATGATCCCCTCTGTACTTTAATTAATAAAAAAGATTATTTACTTATTATAAATAATTTTTGAAGGGAGAATAATTTGTTCACTTCTGATGCTGTACTGAATGCACTGTTGAACTCAATAATAACAATTGTGTTATACCCCAACACATACAGTACCATGCTGAAACCATCAAGAATGTCCGTGATGCAACTGAGAGCTTTGGACCCGGCTCTGTTGATTATAGACCAGTGGCCATTGCTCTAGACACCAAGGGACCAGAGATCAGGACTGGACTTATCAAGGGCGTGAGTTCTTGCCAAACAAAAGTTATAGATGAAAAACACATTTAGGCATCCTTACACAATTATCGCCCATTTTTCAGCACCATTAGAAAATTCTATCATTTATCATTAATCTCAAATATGTAGATGGAGTTTTGTACTCAAGCTCTCTCTTGATCTTGCTTAGAGTGGCACTGCTGAAGTTGAGCTCAAGAAGGGGGAAACAATCAAGCTCACCTTGGATGATCAATACATGGATAACTGTGATGAAAAACATTTGTGGCTTGATTACAAAAACATCACCAAGGTTGTGGAAATTGGAAACCATGTGTACATTGATGATGGTCTCATGTCCCTGAAGGTCCAGGAAATTGGTAAGCATGAAAACAGAAGCTTGTATATTCTGCAAATGTTGTCTAATGCTGAAAGTCAACTGGATTCTCTGTTGATTCTTAGGTAGCAACTTCCTGGTGTGTGAAATTGAAAATGGCGGTATGTTGGGCAGCAAGAAGGGTGTCAACCTGCCGGGAGCCGCTGTTGACCTCCCTGCTGTGTCAGAGAAGGACATCCAGGACCTACAGTTTGGTGTTGAGCAGGGCGTTGATATGGTCTTTGCCTCTTTCATCCGCAAGGCTTCTGATGTGCACGCTGTCAGGAAGGTGCTGGGTGAGAAGGGCAAGAACATCAAAATCATCAGCAAACTTGAGAACCATGAGGGTGTTCGCAGGTAGACGGATGTTTTCATAGAATTACCTGAAGCTTTTTTTCATCTCACAAATAAGTAAGACACTTAGTCTTACCATGGATTATCATAAGATAGTGACATTTCCTTCTTTCACATCCCTTTTTTTATAGATTTGATGAGATCCTGGAGGCCAGCGATGGAATTATGGTTGCCCGTGGTGACCTTGGTATTGAGATCCCAACAGAGAAGGTCTTTATTGCACAGAAGATGATGACTGGACGTTGCAATAGGATTGGCAAGCCCATTACCTGCGCTACACAGGTCCCTGACATCAATGAAAAAGATGTCTTTTTCATTTATCTTTTTTATAGAGAGGAGTCACCCTAGGGCCATATAATAATCATACTTGTAAGTGAAAGTGTGGTAAATGATGTGGAATTTCTTGTCATATTCTTTCAGATGTTGGAGAGCATGATTAAGAAGCCTCGTCCCACCCGTGCTGAGGCCAGTGATGTTGCCAATGCTGTGCTAGATGGCAATGACTGTATCATGCTCAGTGGTGAGACCGCCAAGGGCGACTATCCCCTGGAGTCAGTGCGCACACAGCACAGGGTGAGGGCCTCCCCTTTGGTTGGATATTCTTATTTAATGCTCAGTCATTTTCATTTGTATGAAAACACAAGGTCTGAAGTAATCATCTTTGTCTCTAGTAATAATATTATTTTAGACTGTGAATGTGATACATCTAAGGGAAAAATATTTTGCATCTGTTGATCATAACATTGATAACTATAGTGGAGGCTGTGAGTGTAATCATGCAAAATGAAGATGCTAGCATGCTAACATCCATCTGTAAACATATTTTCAGTTTGAGTTTTGCCTTGGGTTTACTAACTGCTTTGTACATTGTTTGTTTAACTCACTCTTTGTACCTCTTTTTCTGCCACTTCCCTCTGTTAATCTACTAACATATTTGTCATATACTCATGTCTCACATATCAGTGTTAACTGTGTGATCATATTGCTTGATAAGCATGTGTCTGAGGATCTGGAACACACAGCAACAGTCCCAGGAGTCCTGGCGGTCCCTTTAGCTTCAGGTCTCAGTGCCTTCGCAGGTATGCAGACCTCTGCACTTTGATGAACTTCCTTTATTTTCTCACCCTTATGTTCATCAGCCCCTTTTAGATTCCTAACTGCATATAACAGTTGTGTGAAAGAAAACGTACTAACATCTACATGTGTAAACTAGATGTAAAAGCCAAGGCTGACATCTGTCCTCTTCCTCTCTTTTTGTTCATTTCCAAATGCTCAGATTGCCCGTGAGGCTGAGGCAGCCATGTTCCACCGACAAATGTTCGAGGAGCTGCGTCGCACCACCCACCTGACCCGTGACCCCACTGAGTCTGTTGCCATTGGTGCAGTGGAAGCCTCCTTCAAGTGCTGTGCCAGTGCTATCATAGTGCTCACCAAGACTGGCAGGTACAGCTGTGCAAAATTAACCCAAGATCTACACAGCAGAATACAAACTTAAATAGCACGGGTATAGCCATTTAGGTTTGTGGGTTTTCTTTGGGGTAGGACCTACCCTAATTAGACAAAAGTCTCAATAAGTCCAACTAAAATGTAATCATTGAAACCTAGCAGGAGTCATCAGACACAAAATGAGATCATAATAAATACCATATTATGTTTTTTAAGTCTGAACTGTCAATTATTTGATCATCCTAACACTAAATTATATTTTTTTGTACAATAATAATTAATGTATTCATAGCCATAGTAGGTCAGAGGCCATCTTACATGAGGTATCCTGTGGTTAGTATAAAAGCGCCCACTCTGGGAAAAAAGACCCATCCCCTAAGTAGGTTGACTACTATCATGAACTTGGCATAATTCTACACATTATGATGCAGAAATAACAATTTTTGATGGATTTAACAGGATAAAAAACTTAATTAAATGCAAATTCAAATATCTAACACCCTGCCAGTCAGTCACTCATAGCTCCCAAAGACTTCCTGTGGCCAGCTATGAGTTTTTCTCCTTGAACTTTTTAGCACTAGAATATTTGTAGATCTTCTTGAAGACATCAGATGTTTGAGATCTCCCCATAGATATTCAATAATATCTAATCTTGGGAAAACGAAGACCATTCCAAAACCTTAATCTTTTGTTTTCACTTTATACAGTTAATCATTAGGAACAATTTGGATGGAGCGCTTACTGAAATATCCAATATTTTGTCAGCTACAATGTCATCACCAACTTTGGGACATTGCCTGCTAGGATTTATTGATGGTTAGTTGAATCCTTTCTTCTATCCACACAATATTTCTATGACCTCAACTGTCACATAGCTACAAATCATAATAGCTCCATTCCCGTGCTTAATGATTTGCAGGGTGCTATATCATTCAGATGCATTACCTTTTTTTCTCCAAAGGTATTGAGTGTGTTGTGACCAAAAAGGTTCATTTTTGTTTCCTCGTGCAACAAAGCTTTTTGAAAAAACATTCTCACTTGTCTCAGTAATATTTTGCATACATGCTTAAGATGCTTAAGATGCTGACTTTTGCAACAAAATCATAGGATAGGTTGCCCTTTGTATACAAAATACTCAAATCAGAGCCCTAGACATATTCCTTGCTTGATATTGATTGATCGCATGCTGTTGAACTGGTCATTCCCTACGCTACGCAACAGGCATAAGGTTAATGCATTTCAGCAGAAATGACTTATCCACCTGACAATCCATGACAAAAATACAATACAATGACCAAAAACTGTTAATTCGTAATACGTTTTTTCGGTGCCTCCAGACAGCAGTACTTCCTTGCAGATTATTTTTGTCTACATTGTATTGTAGACTTGTGCTTCATGTATCTGCTATCTATTTCTTTAGGACCTTTACAAATCTTTATAAGTCTGCTCTGCTTTGCATATCTGACCACTGTTTAAAGGCATTAATATCATAGATTCCATCCCAGCTGTCTTGATCTTGCCTTGACTAACAGCTCCCTTAATCTTTTGTTTCATAAATGGAGGTTAAAGGGGAGTTAAAACGGTTTTCTATAAGAACTGTTGGTGGTTAGTGAAAATGTCTTAGCTGGATGTATTTAGATATCAATAGCCTTTAGCTGATGATTTAAAGTTGATTACTTGAAGTTTTGAATCAAAATAGTTCGGGTTGTCATAGTACAACATTTACTTAGTGACTAATCTTGTATCTGATTGCATTCCCCCTTCCATTAACCCCAAAGCCTTCAACAGAAAGTATTGGCTCACAAAGTGTGTCAACCTTCACTGTGCTCACAATCTATAATCCACGTCTGACCTTTTGAGATCTGAACCCTGACATTTTAGAGGTTAATTTTAACTCCCTCTTCAGCCATCTCGACTTTAGACTTTATGTTCATAGACTCATTGTATATAATGCCCAATGCATTTGTTTAAAATCAGAATCCTTTATTATGATCCTATATAAATGACACTAACTTTTATATGAAGTACAATCAGTATTAATATGTTAGAAATAGAAAGTTGTTTCAGGGCTGTGCTGGTCTCAGGGTATTATCTGTCATCTGCAGGTCTGCTCACCTGCTGTCAAGATACAGGCCCCGTGCCCCCATCATTGCTGTGACCCGCTGTGGGCAGAGTGCCCGCCAGTCCCACCTATACAGGGGCATCTACCCCGTCCTCTATACCAAGCCTGCTAATGATGTCTGGGCAGAGGATGTCGACCTGAGGGTGAACTTTGCCCTGGAAGTTGGTAAGCAGTCCATTTAATTGATTTGCAAATTTAGTTGCAATTTAGATTCTGTTAAATGTGTTGGATTCCTTTTGGTGAAGATTAACTTTGATGATGTTGATGAATACTAAGAGATGGGGCAAACCAACAATTTTGCTCAACTATTGTTGAAATTATGAAACTAATGGGACTATATGTGATAGTTTACATAACATGTTTACATCACAATCCTCCACATCTCTGTCATTAAGACCTCTCTTTGCATTTCTGCAGGCAAGCACCACAAGTTCTTCAAGCCCAGTGATGTGGTTATTGTTGTGACCGGCTGGCGTCCAGGCTCTGGTTACACCAATACCATGCGTGTTGTGCTTGTGCCCTGAATGCCTTCAAAGGACAGTAGTAACACCCCTCCACAAATACCCCCCTTCCTGTAACATCCCTCCACTTGTAGGGGTTATGTGACATCTTATACCCCACAAGACTTTTCCTGCAGGCACTTAAGTAAAGAACTAGGAAGACAACACAAGAAGATTCATGAAAGGACTTTTGGTTGAGTTCATACAGGCAGCAAGTCTCAGTAGTCCTTAAATCCTGTCTACCAGCTGTGTCATTTGTTTACCATCTCATCCTGTCTACTGTCTGTCTGTATTGCATCCGGCAGCATTAATGTAAAAAGTCCTTAAAGAAAACTCCTCCGTCATGTATTTTCATCATGCCACCATGTGCCAAAGCAGGCAGAAGTCAGTTGATGAACAATATGGAGTACAATGCAATTCTTAATTTCTTGTAATTGTATGACTGCCACATAAGTACATTCAAAGAGCAAGCATATTTTCAACTGTTTGTTCATTGGGAGTCTGAGTACCTGGGATGTAAGATTATTGCTTTGTACTGTAATAAATGACATATAATACATTTGGTATGAAGTTTCCTTCTAGACTGCATAAGTAGTGTGGTGTGAATGGGTTTCCATTTATTACAGTTGATACCTGGATCAATTTATGAATTGACCACTTTGTAGGCTTTATAACCAGGGTAGCCTAACCAGTCTTCTTTAAAAAAAGAAAGAAAAAGAAAACAGAACACAGTAAGCTTATCTCTCTCACTCTCTCACCTAAATGTGAGGATACATTGTAACGTGCTTTGCGTGGTCGGTAGACTAGAAAAGTGTGATATAAAAATGAGCCCATTTATTGAGCATGCATCAAGCCAATTTGTACCTTTCATAAAACAAAACAAAAAAGCAATACCCATGCTCATTGTAGTCTCTGAAAAACTGTCGACAATGTGTCAGAGTTCCTCCTGTATTAACACCTTGCACCATCTAGTGGAGCACCTAGAGGAAAACGAATAGCCGTAAATGGGCCGTCTGTACACCATATGTCTATTATCATGTATGAAAATGAATATTTTTAGTGTTAACGGGGCTAACTTTGAGTTTTGGAGCCTCCTTTTGATTATGGAAACGTTTTAAAATGTAAAACATACTAGATATATCAAAAAAGTGGAATTGGTTCAACTGGATAAAAAGTGTATTCAGAAATGTTTCTTCACTCAAACAGGTGACATCTTCAGTTTGAGCTGACTGCATTCATCCCCACCCTTATAAGCAATACAATTCCATGCCAAACAACCAAAGGCTGGTTTCACATGCAAGTTGGCCATTGACTGCACATTCAGTGGTGATAAGTACTATTCACAGAAGACTGGGGAATATTTGCAATCATTGCATCTTAAGATGATGACAGATGTACTCTCAGGCGACCATCTTTGTTCAAGAATGGTCGTTCCCTCTTAATATAGATGTCCTTTTTAAACCCCATTCAAACCAGCGTTCCCTGCTATCAAGGATGTGAACATCCAAAGAATCAGATAAGCTCAAAGGTGATGGGGTAGGGCAGGTATTTCACAGTAGTAAGAAGAATGGCGTGGCAATACTAGTGCACAAGAAATTAAACTTAGTCATGCTTAATCAGAAGAAAGATGATGAGGGTAGGATGATTTGTTTTCATGCTGCCATTGATGGAGTGAAAACGAATATTTGTAATCTGTATGCTCCAAACAAAGATTATACTGACTTTTTTCATACAGTTAATAAGAGTAAAGGGGAACTTGAATAGCCTCAGATAGTGATGGCAGGGGACTTCAATCAAGTACAAGATGCCCATTTTGATCAAACAACATATCATAGACTAGACTAGAGAGCTCCTTCAGCCACAGGTAACTCCATCCAAAGTGTTTGAAGAAGTGTTTCCGCACGTCTCTCCATCCTCCAGCTGTTAGACTATATAATCAGCACTGCTCCCCCAGTAGAACAAATCCAATACATGAACAACACCATCAACATACCATTTAATTAAAAATGAGTGTATTTTCTTCCTGTTCATAATGTATAGACAAAGTGGATACTATTTGTCTCTCTGCATGGTAACACGCTGCAAGGGCAGTATACCGGATGTCATTGTTTCCCCCTTCATGCTCTTGCTAAGGACATCCATCATGAAGTTCCCAGATATACGGACAAATTTTAAACACTTGCAGAAACTGCGATCGATACAGAGTAGTTAAGTATAGATTATGTAATGCAGTATGAAAAGCAAAGTCCTGCTATGAAGCAGAATTGGAACAACAATTCTCTACCAGTAACTCCAGATCACATGGGTAAATATGAAGGAATTTATGAATCACAATTGAAGCCCTGCTCTCCTCCAGTTAATGACCATAACCTCCTCGATAAAGTAACTGAGTTTTCAAAGTCATTTGAATCAGATCATCAGGACATAAATTCAAAAAGCAGGAGGATGTTTTGACATTCATTTGAATGCATTCATCAACTCTGAATTAGTTAGCCCTGTGAGTTACCCAGCCCCCCTGACAAGGGATGGAGATGGAGATCAGGAGTGCTCGCTTACAGACTACAGGTAGCCAATGCCCAAATGGACCAAAACATCCTTTTTGCTCTGTCATCGAGTTAATTAAAAAAAATCGTACTGGCTTGAATCAGATTATCTGGACATGAATTCAAAGAATGGGACTTTCAGCATTCATCTGAATGTCTCGATCTGATTCCAATTATTATGGTGTTTTTTTAAACTACCTGGATGATTAGGGGGCGGCATGACTTAGTGGGTAGAGTGGCTGTCTGGTGATCAGAGGGTTGCAGGATTGATCCTCGCACCTGCAGAGAAGTGTGTCAAAGTGTCCTTAAGCAAGACACTGTCCGCCTAATTGCTTTGCCCTGTGATGGACTGGCGAACCTTCAAGGGTGGGTCCTCGGCTTTCGCCCAATGAGCACTGAGTTAGGCTCCAGTTTCCCCGCAACCCGATTTGGTTTCTTCACTCACCAGGTGACTTCTTCCGTCTGAGCTGAAGAAGTCACTTGGTGAGTGACGGAACGTTTCCTAATAAACTTCTGATCCAGTTGAACTGATTCACCTCTTTTTTGTGATTTCCATACCTGGATTATTGAGCATGCATCAAGATATTTAGAAAAGGCCTAAAGTTAGTGGTATAAAATATTGTTGCCGTAGATGGCTCCTATGTCTGGTCTACGGTTATTGTTAAGTGTCCATTCTTGGTCTGGTTATTTGACGGGGTGAGCCAACCCATGTGGCTGAGTGACTTGGTGTCATGCACGGAGTCGTCCATTTTTCAGTTGAGCTCAGTCAGGTGCAAACAAAGTAAAGTGCGTCCTTTCTTGCATTTCGGTTGTGCAGTGAAATAATTTCATCACAAGTCAAGCTGTGCGTGAATAGAAAAAAACACACAACCATTTACCATTCAGTACAACCTGTATGTGTTGCTGCATAAGTGAAGAAAGGAAGGAAATGGCATATTCATCTCTCAGCTCTTTATTCCTCATACTCTGTGGCCTTAAGTGTTGTCCTGGCTGACGCACCAGCGTGACTTGGTGACAAACCCAAAACTAGCACCCAGTTTATTATCATCTCTACTACACATGTATTTTTTTTCAAACATAGCATCTCAGTTGCTTTTAAACCCAAAAACATACCACCAAAAGTTGGTCCGCCTTAAGGATCTGGGATTCTGGACTCTGCAGTCTACACCTATCTACAGGCTAGTGGCCACTCTTTCAAAGATGAGGATATCCATACCCTTAGTAGTGCGTAACCCTGGTTTGAAAGGGGTATTATAGAGGTCATTTATGTCAAGAGGGAATGAAAATCCTTGAACAGAGGTGGGGGCCTGAGGGTACATATGTCATTATCTTACAATGCTGTGATCACAAATATTCCCCAATCCTCTGTGAATAGTGCTCATTACCACTGAATAGGCAATCAACAACCAAAGTTACACATGAAGCTTTTTTGTTGTTGTGTGCTATCACTGTATTGTTCATAAGGGTGGAGATGCTGAAGTCAGCTCAGACTGAAGATGTCACCTGTTTGAGAGATAAAACATTTCTGAATAAACTTCTGATCCAGTTGAACCAATTCAACTTTTTTGTGATTCCCTTATTTGGATTATTGAGGATAGATCAAGAAACGCTAGATAGCATTACACTATTAAAATGATTCATAATCCAATGTAAAATCTTTACATTTAACAACAAATATCATTGTGCCAATCAGGCCAAACATGTACTCCTCTTATAAAGAAATCATCAGTAAAATAGGGTATCTTAGACCATTTATTATTTTATTGCATTGAATTCAATAGCTAAAATAAAATATGCCTAACATGTATAAGTAATGGATTCATTAAATTTGGTGGTTGAAAGGCATCAGAATAAAAAAAGGTAGACAAATACATAGATTTGATTGACAGAGAAATCCCATATCACTTCGAAACCCCTTACCCCTGACCTCAACTGTAAGATATACTCTCAAATAATATAATCTTTGACCCAAGTCGGTGTGTCTGCAGGTGGTGAAAAAGTTTGGAGTCAAAAAAGTGATGTCAATAAGGATGTAATCATGTCTGGAGGAAGTGACTGGCTGGTCACTGATGTCATCCTAGTGTTAGCATCTGATCAGGCTTTAGCATCAGCACCCAGCCTTTGAATTCAGTAACCAAGCAACTGAACACATCGAACAGGATCTTTTGAGATGTGACCTTGTGACAAGCTAATCTCACTTCCTAGCTGGCAAGAAGAGCTAAGCATTATAATACAAATACATGGGATTCTTAACAAGGAGAAAATATAATATATATATCTATTGCAACACATATTCTATTTGCATGTGTGTGTGTGTGTGTGTGTGCGTGCGTGCGTGCGTGCGTGCGTGCGTGCGTGCGTGCGTGTGTGTGTGTGTGTGTGTGGCTTCACGATTTTTTCAACAAAAAATATTG
>OMLC01035910.1:0-16686 GCA_900302585.1 Regalecus glesne
AAAGCGAGAGTTGGGTCAGAGTTTGGGTAGTAGGTCGGACTCTCTCCCAGTAGGGGTTGGTCTCTGCTAGGGTTGCTCCTTATCACCTATCCTGGTTGTGATCTTCATGGACAGGATCTCCAGGCGTAGTCGTGGAAGAGAGGGGTTGCAATTCGGTGAATTTATGATTAAATCACTGCTTTTTGCAGATGATGTGGTTCTGTTGACATCATCGGTCTCTGACCTACAACATTCACTGGATTGGGCTGCAGCTGAGTGTGAAGCAGCTGGAATGAGGCTTAGTACCTCTAAATATGAGACCATGGTTCTAAGCAGGACACCAGAGGATTTTCAAATCCGAGTAGGGAATGAGTCCTTACCCCAAGTGAGGAAGTTCAAGTATCTTGGGTTCTTAATCTCAAGTGAGGGGAGAATGGAGCATGAGTTGGACCGGAGAATTGGAGCTCCTGGAGCGGTACTGCGCTCTCTTTACCAAACCATCGTTACCAAGAGAGAGCTGAGCCCGAAGGCAAAGCTTTCGATCTACTGGTCAATGTTTGTGCCCACTCTCTCCTATGGCCATGAAAGCTGGGTCATGACTGAAAGAACAAGATCATGGATACAAGCAGCTGAGACGAGGTTTCTTAGGACGGTATCTGGCATCTTCCTTAGAGATAGGGTGAGAGGCTCAGACATATGTGAGGGACTTGGAGTAGAGCCGTTGGTCCTATAAATAGAAAGGATCCCGTTGAGGTGGTTCGGGCAACTAATAAGTATGCCAACTGATCGCTTCCCAAAAGAGGTTTTTCAGCCATGTCCAGCCGGGAGGAGGCCACGGGGTAGATCGAGGACCAGGTGGAGGGATTTTATCTCCCCACTGGCCTGGGAACACCTTGATATCCCCCAATCAGAGCTAGTTGATGTTGCAAGGGAAAGGAAAACATTCCTGGCTGAGATCCGCTACCTCCATGACCTGACACCGAATAAGCGGAGGATAATGGATGGATGTTTACTTTGGCCAGGTAGTGAAATATAAAAAAGATGACTAAAGGGTCAAGAACAAAGCCCTGGGGTGTGCCATATTTAACATCAGAAAAGTCTGATGTGATTTTGTTAAAATAGATGCATTGTTTTCTTCCAGATAAGTAGGACTTATACCACAAAAGAGCTTATCCAGAGACACCAAAATTAAAATTGATTCAATCAATTACTGTACCATGATAATGGTGTAAAAGGTTGCACTGAGGTCCAATAGAAGAAACACCAAGGTGCAGAGTCCACAGCTAATAGAATTTCATTAACCACGAGCAGTTTCAGTGGAGTGACGGCGCCTAAACGGTGATTGAAAATATGCATATAAGTATTTTTCTTCTATGAGGGCCAAAAGTTGTTGATACATCTCTCTCTGATTCTTTAGAGAAAAATGGGAGATATGAGAATCAGCCACCACTGGGACCAGCTCGCCGGTTTAGATTTGGCTCATGGGAGAAAGGAGTATTATCAGTGAGCAATGAGCAGCAAGAGCAAAGAAGTCTCACAGACTAACAAGTAGATATGAAAAATATGATATAAGCTGGTATAAAACGGGCACATAGAAAGGATGTCCAGCATAACCGTTATTATTTCTGAAAATCAGCAGAGCTCACACACATGAACTTCTTCGGCAAAATTTAACATCAGGTATCAAGAAAAATCAAGAATCATCAGCACATCTCACAATGACTCCCAGCACATCTATCTCTCATCTTGTCCTGCAGGAAAAAGAAAGCATTACGATGCAAGTTGAGATTTCCATCCTCTCGGACTTCTGGAATGTGAGTCAACAAACTGCGATTAGTTGCCGCAAAGTCTTGCAAGTCTATTTCATAGAACCGCCTCCATAGCCACTCCACTCTCAAAGTCATCCATTTCTTCACAAGCACTCAAAAATAACAAATTCTTTAGCAGAAATGCAAACATGTCAATATCAAAGATTTCTGCATTCCTATCAGTGCCATGTTTGTTTGAAACATGCAATCTATTCCCCCCATGGAAAATATCAGTCCAGGAACAACAATTTAATGCTTAGATACACTTCAGCTCAGTCCCATAGCTAAAGCCTAGTAACATGGTTATATTTTCTTTTTGATAAGTGTATTCACAGTATCAAAGAGAAATCTGGGATCATGTTTATTAGCATTTATTAGGCAATAGAGATATGCTGCTTTTGGAGAAGCGAAAGTGTACTTGTATTTCAATAAGCACTCATGCCAAGAATTGTAACTCTTGAACAAACTGAACAAACCTAAAGGTATCCACAAGTGCCAAAAACGCTTTACGTAGAGGATCATCAGCCTTGTTCATATGAATACTGAAATCACAGAGTATTAGAACATCATCTAAATGAGTAACAAGACCTACGATCAATTCACCAAATTCTTCAAGATACAGTAAATATGGGTCTGGAGGTGGATAAAGGATCAAATCTGGTAAATCTACCACCAAGCTGAAAACATTCCCACAGAATCATTGGCTGGGGAGGGGGAGAAATTTCACACTAAACAGGCCCTGGTCAAGGCAGGTAAACACAACTGTGCATTTCCCAAAGCAAAGAACCTCAAAAACAATGCACCAGCCAATCGAAGAGAGAAGAAGGGCTGCCTAAGTTTAAACCTGTTGTGATTCCGTATAAGCTGGGAGTTTCCAAAACGTTGAGATGCATAATTTTTAATCACCGCAACTCAGTTGCTTTCAAATGCATTGCACCAAAAATTGGTCCATCCCAAGGACCAGCACAAACAGAGTAAAATAGTGTATGTTGTTAAATGTTGGGAGGATTGGAGTGACTTGTACATTGGGGAAACCAAACAGAAACTAGCCAAGAGGATGACACAACACTGGAGAGTCAACATATCAGACCAGGACTCCTGCAGTCTATACCCATCTACAGGGCAGTGGCCACTTGTTCAAAGATGAAGATGCACACACATTTGATAGAGAAGAACACTGGGTGGAAGGGGTGTTAAAAGGCCATCTATGTTAAGAGGGAACTCCCATCCATGAACAAAGGTGGGAGCATAAGAGCACGTCTTTCATCATTTTACAATGCTGTGATAACAACTATTCCCAAACCCACTCTGAATAGTACTCTTCACCATTAAATGTGTAATGGCCAACTTGCATATGAAACCATCCTTTGTTGTTTGGTATGCAACGGTATTGTTTATAAGTTGGTATGCTTGAAGTCAGCTCAGACTGAGGATGTCACCTGTTTGAGTGAAAAAAGTTTCTGAATAAACCTCTTATCCAATTGAACTGATATACCTTTTTTATGAATCCCAGGAAACGGTTCAAGCAATTGGAGGTGGAAGAAAAGTGAAAGCCTTGGAAGCGATGTTAATGCGAGTCAGCAAAGACCCTTCCATGAATTAAGATGCACTATTCATAGATTAAGTTTATAAGGAATAAACAACAACACAACAGTTCATGCTGTTTTTGAGTTGAATGAAAACTGCGTGCAACGATGCAGGATGTTTCGTAAAGAGGAGAATGGACTCATAATGATCTATTGCATTGCAGAAACAATAGCAAACAGAAAAGTGTAAGTTTTTTTAAAGGTTATGTAAATTAATTGAAAAAAGGTTTGATAACGTATTCATGATAGTAGAAATTGGTGATTTTTACCCCCTCCCTGATAATTCCATCCCCGCTGATATTTTTTGTTTAAACATTATCAGCCTCCAGCCCCCTGTTTATTCCAGCCACCCCTATTATTTGGGACTTGAGAGTACAGTGACATCATGAGAGAGTAAGACTGGCCACTTTGCTGCCACTATATCCCCAACCAAACCCAGCACCCTCTTCGACATCAAAGAAAACACACTGAAAGAGATCAAGGAGGTCATCAAGTTGGCAAGATCATGTTCAGTCCAAGGCCCAAGTGAGGTGCTGTACAAGGACTTCAAAAGGTATTCGAGAAGCCTTGAGCACCTCAGGAAGTTCTACAGGGTGTTATGGGGGAAGGGAAATGTGTTGCAGTAGTTGAGATATCCTAAGGTGTGGGGATTCCTAAGGAGGAGAATGCAAGCAACATTGAGTAATTTAGGATGATCCCATTCCTCATTGTGGAATGTAAGATTTTCCAGATTTTTGCCAATTATCTCACAGGATTTCTGCTGAAAATTAAGAAGGGATGAATCCCATGTGTTCCAGGATGTATAGAGCACACAGGTGTGGACATGTAACTGATCATGGAGGCTATAGAAAGTAGGAGAGAACTAGCAGTACTGTGGTTGTGCCTTGCTGATATCTAGAGATCAATCCCACACAAGCTGGTAGTATTGGGCATGATCAGTTACAAGTGAGATAAATATCAAATATGCTTTTGTAGCCCCTAGTTATTAGACCCGTTATGTGTGAAGTTAGCATTGTGGTATGCACCGCAGACACCTTGGAAGGGAGCTGGGGTTCAGTGCATCATCTACATCATCATCTAATTAGTGACCCGCTGGGAACTGGTTGCAGGTGCGAGTGGAGGGGGACTCTTTAGTTTGCCGCACACATCCTGTGTGCGGCAAACTAAATGTGTAAACCCGGATTAATCCAGTTCAAAAGATCTGTGGCAGGTTGAACGAAGACACAGTGACATACATTAAAAAATATTTAAGTACTTTGTGGGTAAACGACTGGCCTACTTAGCCATCGGGACCTCCATTCGACTTGTTCGTTTTCTTTGGCGATCAACATAAAAGACGAGACTTGGCCAGGTCTTTCTGTGATTGGTTAGATTGGGAAAGAAGAGGATTCTTCAGCCCTGGCTTGCTTCTTGCGGAGAGGGGTGGAGTTTGGGGGCAATGCAATGCAAGATCAATGCAATAGATCACTTTTTCTAATTAAAAAAATAGCATAAAATGCTGTCTTATTTCGTATTCCTCAAAAACTTTATGAATGACATCTAGGAATGCTGCATCATGATTTATAGAAGCCTCTGCTGATTTTTGTCAACATTATTTTTGGGGTCACAAAAAGAGGTGAATCGGTTCAACTGGATCAGAAGTTTATTAAGAAACGTTTCGTCACTCAACAGGTGACCTCTTCAGTCTGAGCTGAAAACAAACATTCCCCTCCTTATAAAAAGTACCTTGATGCCACACAACAATAGGCTGGTTTCATATGCAAGTTAGGTGATCAACTGCACATTCAGTGGCAATGAGCACCATTCACAAAGGATTGGGGAATGTTTGCAATCACGGCAATGTAAGACGCCGATAGATGTACTCTCAGGCCGCCACCCCTATTCAAATACGGTCGTTCCCTCTTGACATAAATGGCCTCCTTCACCCCCCTTTCAAACCAGTGTTCCTCCCCATCAAGGATGTGAACATCATCATCCTTGAATGAATGGCCACTAGCTTGTAGATGGGTGTAGACCGCAGAGTCCTGACCTGACGTGTTGGCTCTTCTATGCTATGCCATCCTCTTAGCCAGCGTCTTGTTTGGTCTCCCAGATATACAAGTCATTGCAGTCCTCCTGGCATTTAACAGCGTACACTACGTTACTCTGTTTGTGCCGGGGGACCCGATCCTTGGGGTGGACCAACTTTTGCCGCAGTGTGTTCAGGGGTTTGAAAGCAACTGAGACGCGATGTTTTGAAAATACGCGTCTCAACTGTTCCAACACTCCTGCCTTGGCCCCTCCTCTCCCCCCACTTGGCTGGAGCTCTGTCTGGGAGGCTTCCTGGCTTTAACAAACGCCCAGTTAGGGTAACCACACTTAACCAGAGGCGGTTTAAAATGGGACTTCTCTTCCTCCCCGGCCACTGAGACAGTGGGGACGTTGTCAGCCCGGTGGTACTGCACTTAATGTACAGTTTATCACCCAACTTGCATATGAAACCAGCCTATTGTTGTGTGGCATCAATGTACTGTTCATAAGGAGGGGGATGTTTGTTTTCAGCTCAGACTGAAGAAGTCACCCGGTGAGTGACGAACCGTTTCTTAATAAACTTCTGATCTAGTTGAACTGATTCACCTCTTTTTGTGATTTCCCTACCTGGATTATTGAGCGTGCATCAAGACATTATTTTTGCGGCTTGTGCTTTTCTTCCATCCCCACTTGCCTGAAACTGTTTCCTGGAATATTTCCATTACTGTCCATTGATTCTAGATTTTCATAATAACGTTTGGCAAATTTATACACCTTCAAAAAAAATGGGGTCATTGGTTTTAGAATTCTTTTGAATTTTTCACATCAACAATAATAATGATTTCCAATAAGTAAGTAAAAGTTTATTTATTTAGCATCTTTAAAAACATGGTTGTAATTTGCTTTACATACAATCATGAAACATAAAAGTAAATAAATAACATGAATAGAGTTAAGATTAAACATGACACAGAAAGAAACAGACCAAGCTAAAAACCAGCTACAACAGTTCTATAAGAATGCTTGCCTGAAAAAGGGATTTCTCTCTACCGCACCTGTTGTATTGATGAGGATGTCAGCTCAGTGGTACAGGGTCCTGATGACTCCTAGTTTGTGTTCTAGTGAATGATGAGAGTCAAACCTCAGGTGATGATCAGCATGTGTGGGTGTATGGATAACTTCAACAATCAAATGTCCTCCGCGTTATTTTTCATATTCTCTCCGGTAAACTTGTTGTGGCTATCCACTAAATTAATGTGGTCAGTCGAAATTGGTACTTCCCGAGAGTCCCAGGAGTCATCAACAAATCTGAACCAATAGCTTGGTGGTAACCCTGAATAGGATACCAGTGCCCTCTTTTCCACTTCCTTCACATACCAGTTGGCCACTAGAGGTGATCTTGGGGGAACCATGGCAAACCCATGCGTCTGCCTCTAGTACTCACCCTTGTATTGAAGTACTTGAACAGAAGACAGCTTCAGGAGCAGACACACTTGGTTTGAGTTAGGGTTGGTACTATTGCCTTTAATTTCACATGGACCACCTCCACTGTGTTATCAATAGGAGCACACATGAAGGGAGACAAAACATCTTAAGAGACCATTATTTCATCCCCCTCCATGATGATTTTCCTCACCTTATTCACAACATCCAGTTTTCTGAACATGATGTTCATTATTGCCTACCAATGGGCTGACATATGCGGACGATAAATGCGAGGACCTGGAAAGTAGAATGCAGAAGAACAACATTCGTCTTCTGGGAATAAAGGAGGGAGTGGAGGGACGGCAGCCAACAGAGCTTGTAGCTGGGCTACATCAGGAGCTCCTCAGCCTAGAAGAGAAACCACTACTAGACAGAGCCCACTGCACCCTGCAAAGTCGACCCCAGGATACTGAACCTCCACAACCATTTGTCATCGGGGTGACATACTGAGGACATCTGGAGAGGCATCTCCCCTCCTCTATGAGGACAAAAGAGTATCTATATTCGCGGACTACACCACTGCTGTGGACAAGAAGCAGGCTAGCTTTGGAAAGGTGAAGCATGGCCACATCTACCCTGCATTTCTGAGACTGCCTCTACCCGGACCGCTCCACACACAGATTTGAGGACCCGGCTCTTGTGGCCGACTTCATCAACAAGAACCTGAAATCAGCTGTTGTACCTAGAGAGTAAGATAAGATATCAGTTAGCTAGACTTGTTAGTGGGCTGCTGTGGGCTGCTGTGGGCGGGCGGGCGAGCTGGCTGGCAGACTGTGGTGCTAAATTAGTGGGGCTTATTACTGTCTTTATTCATATCTTTGTTGCTTTATTCCAATCCAAGCCGCCTCTAATGTCAGTATTTGGATGCTTGACAGGCACAGTCCTGACTTATGAATCCATTTTATTGATTAAAAAAACCTCTTTTAACTGATGTCAGTATCCCTCTTACTCTATCAGGGACCAACTAACACATATTTGGTTACTCTATGTTAAGTGGTCAGGAGTCTCAGGTAGCATAGTTATCATGCTTTGCTCTTAGTTTTTCTTGTATCTAGGGTTTTGCTTGGACCTCAGTTGAGGAGATACTTTGGCGAGGGGGTATCTGGGAGAAAAGGGTTCTTCCTCTTTCATTTTGGATTGCTTTCATGTGTTTACTGGACGTTATTTGTTTTTTTTTTCTTTGAAAGATTGACTATTTTTTGTCAACACTCTGCATTGCCCAATTGGATGACGTACAGTTGCAATTGAAATTATTCAACCCCCACTGTAACTCAAATGTACAAACTAGAAGCTGTTTACAAAAATAACTCCAACAGGAACATTTTAAATAGCTCAACACAACTAACATTACAAGTGTTTCCCCCAAATTCAACACAGAATGCTACTTTTAATAACTACTACAGTCTCAAAAATATTCAACCCCCTAAATAGAATCCCTCATAAGAGCACACTTTTCTAAACCAGGTGTGGTCTCATCACACCAGATGCAACCAACCAAGGGCTTCATTAGTTGCAACAGGTGTGCTTGAGATAGAAGGTCTCAAATATCTGGACTGTTGACTGCGACATTTCATTGCATGTTAGAAATATGGCTAAGTCCAGAGAATTGTCCAAAATTTTCAGAGAAGAGATCATTACCTTACACAAACAAGGAAAAGGTTATAAAGCTATAGCAATGGCACTGAATGTTCCTAGAGATACAGTTGGAAGCTGTAGTAGAAAGTTTAAAGTTAAAGGAACAGCCGCTACACTACCTGGACTTGGCAGAGAGAGGAGACCATCAACAATTGCCACTAGAATCCTAAGGAGCCAAGTAGAAAGAAACCAGTGACTGACTGCAAAATAACTGCAGTAAGACTTGGTTTTAGCAAGCATTGAGGTTTCACTTTCCACAGTAAGGCATATATGAAATGCTAAAGGGTTCCATGCGCTAACTCCTAGACATATACCACTACTGACCTGAAGGCATAAGAAAAGTTGGCTCAAATTTGCTCTGAACTATATAAATAATCCAAAGAGGTTCTAGGATTCTGTTCTGTGGAGTGATGAAACAAAATTGGAACTTTTTTGGTCTATGGATCAGCAATACATCTGGAGGAGAAAGAATGAAGCATACACTGAAAAGAACACCCTGCCTACAATGAAGCATGGTGGTGTTTCAGTGATGCTCTGGGGCTGCTTTACTTCCTCTGGCACTGGAAACCTGCAGCATGTGGAGGACAAGATGGATTCAATCAAGTATCAGGAAATCCTGAGAGAAAATGTCATGCCATCTGTAAGGAGACTGAAGGTTGGGTGTCATTTGGACCTTCTAACAGGAAAATAGTCCCAATGATACCACAAAGTCCACAAAGAAGAAGAAGCCATCGAAGATACTAGAGTGGCCATCATAGTCACCTGACTTGAACCCCATTGAAATGTTTGATGGGATTTGAAAAAAGCATTTACAGCATGCAAACCCAAGAGTATTAGTGAGCTGGAAGCCTATACCCATGAGGAATGGCTTATGATTCCTCAGGAATGCTGCCAGAAGTTGGTGTCTGGCTATGCATCACCTTTCCAGTAGGTCATAACAGTAAAAGGGTGCTCTACCAAGTACTAAAGATGTTTGTCATGAGGGGGTTGGATAATTTTGAGACTGGAGTAATCATTAAAAGCAGCATTTTTGTTGAATTTGGAAAAACCACCAGTACTATTAGTTGTGTTGAGCTATTTAAAATGTTCTTGTTTATTTATTCATTTTGTAAACAGCAGCTAGTTTGTATATTTGACTAATAAACCTGATTTGCAGTGAGGGTTAAATAATTTTGATTGCAACTGTAATCAGCACTGGTCCCCCAATAGACAAATTCAATACATGAACAACTGGATCACATAACATTTAATTAACTCTGAGTGTATTTTTTCTGTTCTCACTTCATATAGTGTTCATATCCCCCCCTTGTTTAAGTTGCTTTTATATATTATGCCTTAGATTAGATGCCTATCTGATTATGCGTTCTACTTTGCTGCTGTAACAGCATAATTTCCCTAATAAGGGGATATCTTATTTTATCTTGATAATCTCAGATACTACACAGATGGAAGTCAGATTGTAAAGACAGTAGGGTTGCATGTTATTCATCAAACAGTCATGTGACTGGAGGAAAGAAGCTGTTCCTCAGTCTGCTGGTGTGTGTTTTGAGAGTCCTGTATCTCCGCTTTGACGGCAGCGGGTGCAGCTCCTGAAGACTGGGCAATCACATCCAGTAATGTCAAAACCTCATCCAGGGCCTTGTGGGCCCTGCTAGTACAGCTGCCATAACAGATGGTGAAGCAGCCTGTCAGCAGGCTCTATGGTTCCCCAGTAGATGTCCTTGAGGATTCAGACCCTCAGTCCCAATTTCTTTAGACGGCTATGGGCATACAGACACTGTTGGGTCCTTTTACAGAGATGGTGCAGGTAGTCCATGTCAGGTCTTTGTGGATGTTCACTCCCAGATATTGAAATTATAAATTCTCTCCACCACTGTACCATTGATATTGATAGAAGTCGAGTGTGTTCCCCTTTCCTGAAATTCACAATGACCTCCTTGGTTTTGGAGAATTCAGTGAGAGGTGTTGTAAATGGTAAACGGTAAATGGACTTGTTCTTATATAGCACTTTTCTAGTCTAACGACCACTCAAAGCGTTTCATAATGAAGGCTTCACTTATACCGAGCTATGCGACAGGATACAAACCCACAACGCCCGAGTCCCAGGCATACGCTCTACCCATTGAACCAATGTGGTAGTCCTGGCACCACTTTCCCAGGGTGGTAACCTCCCTCCTGTAGCTCTCATCACTGAGGGAGATCAAGCCCACAAGTGCTCTGTCATCCACAAACTTCACAATGCTGATTAAAACATTTGTTGCCATGCAGTTATAGGTGTAGAGGGAGTACAGGAGAGGGCTAAGAACATAGCCCTGGCACACCCGTGGTGACTGTCAGTGGAGAAGAGGTGTGGCTATCCCCTCTCACCACCTGGAAAGGGTCCGTCAAAAAGTCCAGGATCCAGGTCCTTTAGCTTATTGACCATCTTGGGTATTACGGTGTTGAATGCTGAGCTGCAGTCCACAAACTACATCCCCACTTAGATGTCCCTCCCTTCCAAGTTGGAGGGGGTGGTGTGTAAGACATGGGTAATTGCATCCTCTGTGGCTCTGTTTGGACGGTATGTAAATTGCAGGGGGTCAAGTGGGGGGGATCATGGGGTGGATGAGGGATTTAATCAGCTTCTCAAAACACTTGATGACTTTAATGATAGATAACTCAACAAACTCGAATCCTTCTGATATTGCCAGTCATACTCTAAAATTCTATTCTGAATTGTACAGTTCTATTTATAACTAATCTGAATGTGAATGTGAAAATTTATAGATAGTGTAAAAGATTTTACGCCACAAATATCAAACAAATTTAAGTTAGACTGTGATAAGCTCATTTTAAAATCTGAAATCACTGAGACAAAAGGGAAATCTCCAGGGATGGATGGGCTTCCTATTGAATTTTACTATGCTTCTGGAGTATAATTGAAACCCCGCTCTTTGAAATGATAAATGAATGTATAGATAAAGAAGAAATGACTACAACTATGAAACAGGGTAAAATCACATTGATTCCCAAACCGGACAAGGATCACCTCTCTTTAGATAATTGGAGACCAATAACACTACTAAATGTAGATTATAAAATAGTCTAATTTTTGCTAGACGATTAAGAAAAGGATTAAGTGAAATCATAAATGAAACCCAAACCGGCTTTATGACTAATCGACACATAAGTTGCAATATTAGGCTTGTTCTTGATTTAATTGATTATTGTGAATATGTTGAATCAGACGCTCTAATTTTGTTTTTGGACTTTTGTAAGGCATTTGACACAGTAAGCACTAGTTCTTATTTCAGACACTTAAAACTTTTGGTTTTGGCGAAGATTCATCTCTTTTGTTAGAATGCTTTATAAAGACACTAATAGTTTTGTCATGTTATTCCCAAATACTACTAAAAGATTCTCTGTCCACAGATCGGTCCGCCAAGGCTGTCCGAGCTCGCCATTTCTATTCCTTATAGTGGTTCAAGAAAGAAATCAGAATAACACCGCTGGCGGATGACACAGTCCTTTAAAAAAAAGATAACCATCAGATCCAGAAAGCACTTGATAAAATAGACGACTTTTCAAAGGCATCTGGATTAAAACTCAATAAATTAAAATGCAAAATCTTAAGTCTATATGCCACAGAAGACACCGTCATGTGTGATATACCTGTTAAAAAATGTTATGGATACTCCGGAATCCAAATTGGTAAGAATCTTAGAGAAAGCCAAGGAAAAAAAGTTAAAACTAAAATGCAAAAAACTAAAATTATATTCAATATGTGGCTTTCAAAGAGATCTATCCTTAATTGGCAGAGTACTTTTAAGTAAAGCAGACGGCATCTCGAGATTTGTTTACCCCACTCTGTCTCTTTTTATCAAACGATCCACATGTAAAGAAATAAATAGTGCTTTAATTAAGTTTATTTGGAAAAATAAATGCCAACATTTTAAAAAAGTGATCTTAGCTGGTCCTAGAGGTGCTCGTGGCATGGAGATTTTGGACTTTATAGATGTAAATTACACTTTTAAACTAAAATGGTTAAAATAATTCCTGAAAGCTCCAGAGCCCTTTTGGTATTTCATACCACAGACTGTCTTTAGGAAAATGGGAGGAATGCACTTTCTACTACAATGTAATTACGATACATCCAAATTACCACAAAAATTGTCTAAATTTCACCAACAGTCTCTCATGGCAGCAAAATTAATCTTTGTCCATAACTTTTCCCCTCACAGAACCATAATTTGGAACAACAAATATATAACTACAAAAAGTAAATAATTACATCTACAAAACTGGATTGACGGGAATATAATTTTGCTTGCAGACTTACAAAATGATGAAGGTAAAATTCTAAACTACGAGGAATTCTTAAAATGTAAAACATTTCCTGTCACAAATAAAGAATATAAATCGGTAATAAATGCTATTCCTAATGGAATTCTTCAATTGATGAAGTGTCACTTTGAGACGCCAGAAGTACAGGAGAAGGATATCTCCTTCTTTGTGGACGGTATAGATATTAGAAATAAAAAATGCACTAATAAACACATTATAAACCACTTCTACAGTAAAAGGGAAATAACCCCAAGAGGAAAATCTGTTTGGAACTCCCACTTTTCTGACATTCAGTGGAAAACAGTGTGGCTCCTTCCCTATACATTTGTAATATCCAACAAATTAAAAGAAGTTTAATATAAAATTCTACACCATATTTACCCCACCAACCAATTCATATCTAAGTTTGTTGACATTGATAGCAGATGTATATTTTGTAAACATGACGAAGAGACCATCATACATTTGTTTTATGAATGTGAGTATACCCTAAGTTTCTGGAAAAAATTCAAATAATTTTTTGACATGCAAACTAAAAATGTTTTTAAATTAGAGGCTAAAGATATCTTTTTATATTACAAAAACCAAAACTACAAAATTCAACAATTGGTTAACCTAATGATTCTTATTGCCATGTTTCACATTCATAAAGCAAAGTTCTCCAAATCTTGTCCATCTTTAGTTTCTTTTAAAGCTGATTTCAAAATGTATTTTGAGTCAATAAAATTGATCAAAAACAAGAAATGTAATACCACCGTCAGCCTGATAAAAGAAATGTTCATTGATATTTGAATGTATTGCTTCCCTAGTATGTTTAGTGAAATTGTTAATGTCTTGTAAGACTTGCATTTTATTTAAGTATTTCTATGTTAATTAAGTGTTAAGTGTTTCTATGTTAGGTTATAATTGTATTTTGGAATATGGTGATGCCTGTGTATTTCTATGTTCTATACTGTTGACTGATGCCTGTCCTTTATATTACTATATTTTCTGAAATTGAAAATAAAGTTTCATAAAAATAAAAATAAGATCGGGAGTAGAGCGGGAAGTGCCATCTTTTTGTTCAGCTCTTTGTTTAGTTGTATTTCGTTGGTCTATGAAGGTTCAGCCTTGCAATTTTCTTCGGTTTGATGGTTGCTTTGAAGGCATCGTCGTTTTACCCTACTGTGGTTATTGGAGAGGAGTTATCTGGCTGTTAACCCCGGCAAGACGTTGGGGCAGAACAACACACAGCACCTTCTCTCTTGTCATGCCACAATACATTTGTTTTGAATAAATGGTAAAAACACTTACACCAGCTTATTTAGCATACTAAGTGCCGAATATTTTCCTGTTCCCACCTTCTACATCACCATTTATTATTTTTCCATGTTCTATGGTAACTATTCTTTCCAGCTTTCATATGTTTAGACTGTAGTTTGCACTAATAGTTTGAATCATGTGTACAAAGTATGCACACAGAAATTTACAGAATGGAGCTTGATACCAGGATAATAGAGTACCCTGCAGACACACTGTTGATAATTGTGAGATATTCCATTACATGGCTGAACGTTACTGGTTACACTTTAAAAAAAAATGATGTCAAACAGTTGTTTCTGTTTTATCAAAGCATAACTTGCCAGAATTCCACCATGGTGCCAGAAAACTTAAACCATGAATAACCAAAACACATGACTGTAGTTAACTTTGTAATCTGTTGCATGATAGTAATGAATGTATTTTCCAACCCCCATCCCCCCAAAAACCCTCTGACCGGAACAGTGCTATCCTCTAATTTAATCATTGTTTAATAGAAAAGCTTCAAAATTAAATTTTATTCAAAAAAATCACTATATGTTAGCTGTACAAAGCCAGTGGTTATTCAAAATATGAAATGGGAACAATGTGAAACACTGTACTAAGCACACACTAATAACAAGCAAATGCTAAGAAAGCTAACAACCAAATTCTCTGTGTGGCAGAGATTGAATTGGGGCATGGCAGCATTCTTTACATCTCAGACTACAGTTTTAACCCCCTGCTAGAAGTATTACTATCATCACTGTCATTTCATGTTGTCTGTTGGAAAGACTGGTGAAATGCTGATTGCAGCACCCCCTTCTGAATGAGGAATACCAATCAGTGAGGTAAGGATGAAACGATAATGACATGCGGGGACAGGAAAAAACAGGAAATCTAGATAGGAAAATATCTATCTTTTCTATTAACTATTTTCCTAATTTTTCTAACTACCATGTACATTTTGGTCTTAACATACACTTATTTTTTATTTTAACTGAAATACAATAATGGAGAACTACCCAGAAAAAAAAATTAAACAGTCATTAGAAAATTTACTCAAGGGTGATGCAAGCAAGCAAACCCAATGCCAGCCAGAATTCTGTGGGGAAATACTAAATGACAAGCCTTGGCTCCAGCAAGGAATCCCAATGTTCTGTAATCTGGAAAGGAAAAAAAGAGGAGAAAATAGTTAATTAAAATTGATATTTTAAGGGATCAGATTAATTTGAAAAATAAATGCAGAAAACAGGATCTATGCATCGGTCATGTCTCCATCAGTAGACCCCAATTGTCATTTCCTTGACACCCATCAAATCCAAAATCTGATCAAAAGGAGTAGCGGTCAAGTTATGGCTTATTCCAATTACTGGATACAGTTGGTAGAATGGGTCTCAAGCCTTGGCTAAAGCACAGAAAGCAGTTCCACTGCTACTGTTGATTCATACACTATGCCTGTACATGCTGAGTCAGCAGCCAGCTATGCTGAAGAGGATCACATTTATGATATGCACATCAAAAATTTCATTTTTGTACAGCAGGTTTGATTTTTTTTACAGGCCACTGATTCAAACATTACAATGCGCCATAACTTACAGATCCTTTTCACTTGTACAGGGGGTACAGTGTCCCCTTTATGTATCTGTGACACAGATATTATGGCTTTCCTTTTATTTGCCATGTCAAAGAGAAAGGGGGTTGACAAGGACATAGATGGAGCATGGGGGGATTAAGGCTGGATGCTCTTCCTGCCCCCATGTGGTGGAATTGAATTCGCATTCTACCTGGATTAATTATTTCTTGTTTTTCCATGTTGTAAAATGAAGGAGCTTTTGCTGTATTGTTAAACATGGGATCGATTGAGATGATAAGCCATGAAAAATTAATTTGCTCCGAGTAAGGCTGAACGATTCAAAGTCTACCATTTGCTGAACAGAATAAATCACTGCTGTCATGAAAAAAAACTTCACCTATAATTTTCAAATTACAAATGAACTTAAATAATTTAAGATTTCATTCATTCATTTGTATATATATATATATATATATAACTTCGGCAAAACATATATTTGAAAAGTCCTTTATCATACAAAGTACTAGCAATCAATATGCCTGCCATGAATAACTGATAAGTTGCTGAAATGGTGCCCTATTGCCCTCACTCTCATAGCCAGCAAATGTGTTGAAAAGTTAGTAAAATCTCTTATTTACACCTAGCCCATCCCCACATCAAATCCCCTGCAATTTCCCAACTGCCTACAGAGGACATCATCGCTCATATCCTACTACCACCACCTGCAAAGGAGGGACACCTGTCTGTGGAAAATAAAACCAACAGGGAGGAGGTTACTATTCTGTAAAAGTAGTGCCAGGACTATTACCTTTCACTGAATATCTCCAAACCAAGGAGGTCACTTTGGATCACAGCAGGTGGGCAGGACACTCAGCCCCAATCACCATTAATGTCACAGTATTGAATAGGTTGGACAATTTCAAATACGTGGCAGTTAACATCCGCGAAAATCTGACATATGCTTGCCACGAAACCACTATTTAAAAAAAGGCCATACACCATGTAC
>OMLC01035911.1:0-16524 GCA_900302585.1 Regalecus glesne
AAAATAAGGAAATCGGGGTGCTGGTGTCGTTGACAGTGTAAGCAGCCACCCAGTCACCATATCTGAACAGTCGTCAGTTCTGAAAACCGTTTTCTGACTGTCCCCTTAGAGCTTGCCGTCTCCTTCTTTCTGCTTCATAGGGTCCCTAGCTAATCGTTAGAATTTACTGATACCCGTCTCTGGGGGGCCGCAGTAGTTCAGTGGTTAGAGCGCTCGTTTCGGGAGCACACGAGCTTGAGGCCGTGGGTTCAAGCCCACTGCAGGGCGTCAGAAAGGGCATCGGGCCTTAATCACCCAAGCTCTGCCTGAGTCTCTGTCCACCTCCACAACGTGGGGACTGATCATGACACGTGAAACGGGCCTCTCTCATTGTTATCTGTCTCCGACCCTCTGACCTTCCCCCAGGTCATTAGAGTTTATTGCAGCTCGTTTCTAAACCCTGTGATCCTTCCCAAGTCACTAGGATCTCTGAGCAGGACTCCCTAAATGATCAGCCAGACGGGTCTCTCACTTGTGTTGACACAACTGGTCTTACAAAGACATCAACTCCTAACGGAGGTCATCATATTCCAGAGATCTAGGAGAAGTGAAGACGTTTCACGATGGTGAGGAATTCCTTCACGCTGGCTCATGTGATTTATGAGCGTGTCTCCTTGTAACAGGAAAGAGTCGATGGCCGACAAGGAGGGGCATGGTGATCATCTCAGACCCAAAAACAACTGTTGGCAAGGTCCAGTTCACTGTGAACCAGCTGAGGGAGGAGTTCATGGTCAGGTTTAGCATCCTTAACAAGAGGACGAAGAGTATCCCCTCTATGCATTACAGGGCCCTGCACAGGATTCACCGTTTCTCCCTGGTGGATAAACGCAGAGTGACCAGAGCACTGTTCCTCTGTCCTGGTGAGTGGAGCAGTAGGAAAAGGTCAAGATGGAAAAGCACCAAGCTTTAGCCAAAGTGCTGTACGGGATGTATCATGTAAGTAGCTTTCCCCACATGTCGTGGAAAACCGTGACATTCTATGAGAAGGAGGAGCTGGAGGTGGAGGAGGTGAAGATGCTGAGATTTACATTGGGAGTGATGAAGGACCAGATCAGGAACCAGTATATTAGAGGAACAGCTCAGGGTGGAGGGTCTGGAGACAAAGCCAGAGAGACCAGACTGAGATGGTGTGGACATGTGTGGAGGAGAGATGCTGGTTATACTGGGAGAAGGAGGCTGAAGGCAAGAGGAGAAGAGTGTCCTTAGGTCATGGAAGTTATAACGTTAAATTATAAAACTGGATTTTTAACTCTCTCTCTCTCTCTCTCATCCGATCTTAATCCCCCAAGCGATATCTAAGACTGTACATTTAAACACATGGCAAATCCAGCTCTCTCCCCATGCATCTGGTTGCTAATCTCACAAACAAACAAAAAAACACATTTTCAACTTACAAGCCATTGCAGTCATGCCCATCTCTGAACCCTCCTTTTTCACCCTAGCCATATCTGCTTTGCAGACAGACAGCTATGAGATTGTGGTTCAGAACAGGCTGAACATTCATGGACACTTCCCTGTCGCCGTGTACTTTGAGTTTTGCACCGAGACCGCCTGCAGAAATGTACATCAGTGAGGTGAGAGAGTTATTTCACTGAGACGTCATAGTTTTCATTGTTTGGATGGGCTTTAAGGGCAGTGAAGACACAGGGCTTCCCCTCGGCCTTCTCTCAGTTATCTATCATACCCCTGTGGAATACGGTCACCCAACACAGCAGTGCTGCACTTGCCCCACTTTGTGTCCTCAAAACAATGAACAAACTCTTCTACACGACCACCCTGCCTCCTGAGCTATGCTATCGATCTTATCTTCCGAGTTATCTTCAGTAAAATGATGAAGTTGTGGACAGATTGTGGTTTTCTCATCCGGCATCCTACCGTGACTCTTTTGGAGATATTCTAACGGGGACTAGAGACAGGACAGCTTCGTTTTCCCTGAGCAAGGGACTTTGATGACATACAAGGTGGTAATCTCTACTATGGTGACAGCTGGCAGGTGAGGAGGAATATCATGCAAAATGTGTCTTGTCTTCTTCATCTGCCACGTCTATCATTCTTCAGTTTTACACAAGGAATGACAGGAGCCTCTATTTCTCACTTTCCTCCTTTTTGTAAAAGCAATTGTGTTGCTGCTTTAGATTTCAGTTTGTGTCATTACATCCGTCACATCCAGGCTTGTGTCTGGAGGCATTCCTTGTGGTAATTTCACCCACGTTTTGTGGATGAAGGCGGTCAGGCATCGGAGCACAAATACCTCATTGCTATTACTGGTATGAGAGGGAAATATTTGGTTTATCCAATATAGTTGTCCTGCTTTGACATTCTACCCCACTGCTTTTTTAATCACATGAGGATTCTTTTTTCTCTTTTTAAATCACAGGTCTGCTCCATCCACAGAAGGGTCAATGGTTTTGGCAGGAGATCCCCGGCAGCTTGGACCATCCTTAGGTCTGCCTTCGCCCTGCAGTGTGGACTCAGTGAGGCCAAAAGAGGAAAGTCCTTCATTTTTCTGGTCTTATTGCGTTCTGTTTCGTAATTCTGCTCCGTTTAGTGACAGTAGGTTGATCAATGCCTTCCATTGTGGTGTTCCAGAGATAAAGGGTCTTGCTATTGTGAGATTTTAAAAAAAAACAACCACATAGTGCAAACGGTTCAGGTCTTTACAAAAACAGCTCATGGTGGGACCAGACAATCCACTGAGTGTGCCTTTGCAAAGGAAGGTCATTCATTCCAATGGAGTTCTTTAATGCTGCACCATTGGGTTGGGTTTGCAAATGCGTTGCATATACGGAATTAATCCTGCTTTTATATTAGAAGTGCATGCTAACATCAAACTGGATTTTGTCAAATTCATTATAAATCTACATAATTATCAAATAGGTAATTTTGCACATGGTATCATTGTCAGAAATATAATATGCAAAGATTCAACATCTTATGATATAACCTACAGTACTGGGGTAGTGCAGGGTATATCATAATCTCACAAAATCATAATATACAAATCCCAATGCATAAAAAGTTCATTTTGTGTAAGCCTCACCTCCTGTCACAAAGATCTCCATTTACTCTCTGGTAGCTGATGCATTTGTTTTATAAAGGTGGAGGTAATGTATCTCTAATTGTGGCTATGTATCCTGTCTGTGTGCCGCAATTACTTTCAGCAGATTTCACAAGGTCTCCGAAACCACAGAGTAGCATTTGAGGTCATTAACAAGAAATGTCTAAATCTTGGGGCTGTGGTAGTTCAGTGTTAAGAGCACGTACCACAGGAACTAATGAAGACCGACCTTGGGGCATCATGGTTAGGATCCACCAAGCTCCATCTAAACTCATGTCCACCCCTACAACACAGGGACAGAAAGTGAAATCTATTTGTGGTGAGAAAATAAGCCAGTCACAGATTTTTCCCCATTATTTTTCATGAAGCACAAAAAGTCATGTCTCAGTTTGAGAGTGAGACTTTTTTAAGATGGAGCTAGAGTGGCTCAACGGTAGATCCTTCACCTATGAGTCAGGTATAGCAGGTTAGATCCCACTATGGGATATCACAAAAAGGCCATCCGGCCTTAACCCCCCATACTGGGTTAATGTGAGCCATACGACGTAAAGTGCTTTGAGAGGTCGCCAGACTAGAAAAGTGCTCTATAAGGAGGAGTCCATTTACCCAGATTGATATTTTTTCCAGTGTTGTTGTCGGGAGGTACTTCACTGCTTCAGCCTGTATGCGCTCCAACACACAACTGATGATGTTATTTGAACTGTTGTATCCTCCAGGCTTTTTCTCTGCTGGAGAGACTGATGAGAGACAACATTTTGCATAAGAAGAATAGAGAATCTGGGAATAATGACAACCACTTTGTGACTAAACTCCTACAAGACTACAGGTGTCTGTGTTCTGTTACCTCTTTTATCATGCTGTCCAAAAGGTGCCCGTTTGTCATCCTGAAACAGTTTATGGCTCATTAACTTGCTTGTTTTGTATGTTTTCCTCCCGGTCCCAACCTGCAACCATGAAAGTCCACAGTGAGCTTTTTTTTAACAAAAATGAATTGCACGTGTTAGCTGATAAACAGGAGCGGCAGTTTTACTGCAACTGGGAATACCTTCCATAACAGGTGAGAATGACAAAGGGCCTTTTCATTCTTTACAACCTCCCTTTTCATGCTGCCTCTCCTCATCCACAAGCAGCACTCATCCTATATTTTCTTTCTTGTACCAATTTTTCTGCCTGTGTCTGTAGATAATCTCAACTCTAAAATTACAAATGGTATTGATACCACTGCACCAACCAAGGTTGGAGTAAACCCCGGGAAGAAAAGATCTCCATGGAGATGTGCCGCACTGGTCAGAATAAAAGAACGAGAGGGTCATAGAGCTATGTGGCGGTGGCGAAAAACAAATCTTATGACATCTATAAAGATACATCACACATTTATAATTTGGATCTGAGAAATGCAAGGGTCTGGTCCTTCTCTGATATCATTGCCAAAAAAACAATAACACATGTGCTGTGTTTGCTACTGTCAATAGGCTAACAAACCCTCTTGTGGCAGTTGCCTCTGAATTTCTAGCCACCAGGGCTGGCAATTAATTCTTCTCCTACCTCAATGACAAAATTCAGAAATTAAACCAGCAGTCAGCGCCTCCATATTAAAGGGTACGTGTTGTCCCTGTCTCCACCTAAAATCAGTTCAAATAGCACGAAACATTTTGATTCCATCAACCAAAAGAACCTGGACACGACATTTGAAATCCTCTTCCGGCTGCCTTGACATTCTGCCAACAAACTTTTTCAAAAATGTTCCTAAATGCATGGCCTCACAAATTATCAACACGTCTCTCCTCTTGGGTTTCTTCCCACAGGCCCTTGAGAGCTGATGTTATTCAGCCAATTTTAAAAAAGAATGATCTAGACACCTCACTGATGAGAAATTAAAGGCCCACATCAAACCTTCCGTTTCTAAGCAGAATCACTGAAAACACAGTTTTCCAGCACCTGAGCAACTCTTTTGCACAAAACTATTTCGATGTCTTCCGATCAGGATTTCGACCACACCACAGTACTGAGACTGCCCTTGTTAAAGTCTTCAATGACACCCACTTAACCTCAAACAGTGGCATAATCTCAGTCCTGGTATTGACTGGATCTCAGTGCTGCATTTGATGCAATCAATCACAACATATAACTGGACTGACTGGAAAACTGGGTGGGACTTTCTGCTACAGTGCTAAACTTTGAATCCTACTTAAATGACAAGGACCACTTGACGTCTATAGGCAATTGCAAATCTGAGCGGACAAAAATTACTGATGGAGTTCCCCAAGGTTCCATTTCAGGGCTACTTTTGTATAATAATCTATATGCTCCGAGCAAATCATATTATGACCAATAAATTTTTTTACCATAATTATGCACATAACACAGATTTACATAACCATATCACAAGAGGACTGCAATCCCATAAGTCCAACTCAATGATTAGATATCTCAGAATTTTCTGAAATTAAATAGATACATAACTGAAGAAAGTGTCTTTGGAGCCAAAGAAGAATGATTAAAATCAGCCCTTAGCTACAATCGGCAAACCAAGCTAGAAAGTTTGGTGCAGTCATGGATTCAGACCTGAATTGCAATAGGCTTATTAAGATAATTACAAAGTCAGCCAACTATCACTCAAGAAAGATTTATTTCTTAGCAGGATTTGGAAAAACTTGACTCAACCAATGGAATGGCATCTTTACAGGTCTCTTAAAAAATAAGATAAAATAATAAAACATCTGCAACTGATTAAGAATGCTGCTCCCCGAGTCTTTGCCAAGACTGAAAATATTGATCACAACATTCCATTTCTGAGGTGTTTACACTGGCTTTCTGACCATCAAAAAATTGACTTTAAGATACTGCTCTTGGTTTATAAAGTACTAAATAGTTAGGGCCAAAATACACTCCTGATTTTCTAATACGTTATGAACCATCCTGACCTCTCAGATCATCTGGAACAGGCCTGCTTTCTGTCACTAGTCAAAACAAAGCATGAAGAGGCACTTTTCAGCTTTTTTATGTACCGCATATCTGGAACAAACTCAGAGAAAACTGCAAGTCTGAAGCTCGGCTCTTTTAAATAAAGGCACAAGACTTTTTTTTCTTTTCCAGTGGCTTTTATTAAATCCAGTGTGGAGCTTTTAATTATCATTTTGCACCACACTGTAACTTTTACTCTCCGGTTCTATCTCTCAGCTTTTCTTCTCATCTTTCTATTTGCATTTAAAAGTCTTTCATGTTGATTTTTACATTTTGTCTTTATACCTTTTATATCTTGTATAAAGCTGAAATGCTTTGTTGCTGAATTGTGCGATACAAATACATTTACCTTTCTTTGCATTTTATAGAGTCCTGCTGCACATTGGTTGGCGCCAAGAAACATCCAGTACATGGTAAAATATGAAAATACTGGCAGAGGGCAGGATCTCTGCTACAGACAATACTACACATGTCTAGTAGTTCATACATGATGATTGAGAAAGGCTAATTTTGTACGAGTCTATACATAGACTATTGAAAAATCCTACTCGTTCTAGCTTTAATCCAAATTGATCATTGAAAAGTAGAGTTGCAATGACCACAAATCACCATAGAAGTTGAATGATAAAAGGAAACCTTTAGGATTGCTACTTTAACATTACAATGCACATTTCTTATAAATTAAGACCATGTATCCACTTCAACTAAACACAAGACAAGTACTGTCCTTATTGATCCACTAGAGGGTTTCCCAGTGATTTTAAACATGGTATTGGGTAAGGATGAGAGAGAGGCCAACAGTCCTTCCTTCTTCAATCTGTCAGAGATTGAGATTCGGGTTGACTACCTCAACAAGCTGAGACAAACCCAGGCCAAAGAGGGAATTCCCAAACGATCCCCAAAAGACATTGGCATCATCACCCCCTATAGGAAACAGGTGAGACTTGTTTACATTACATTGGGGAAACCAAAACAACATTGGCCAAGAGGATGGCACAACACAGGAGAGCCAACATGTCAGGCCAGGACTCTGCAGTATACACCCATCTACAGGCCAGTGGTCACTCTATCAAGGATGAGCACACCCTTGATAGAGAGGAACGCTGGTTTGAACAGGAGTCAAGTTGGCTTCTACATGAAACAGGGGAGCTACGAATACATCTGTTACTGTATTACATTGCTGCAATTCCAATTATTGCCCAATCCTCAAAGAATAGCACAAATGGCTATTGAAACTCCAGTCAATGCCCAATTTACATTTGAAACAATCGTTGGTGTCAGTCATTATGCAACTACTTTTTATAGGGCTTGAGGATACCTGCAGTCAGTTGAGACTGAAGAAGTCACTTTGAGGAGTGATGAGATGTTTCTCCGGTGAAAGGTTGTCTACAGAGGTTGTCTACTTTTTTGCAATCTTTATGTCAATCTACATTGCACTTTTTGACAAAAATTCCTTAAAAGGAAACAAAATGTGAGGGAAAAATTAAAAACATCCACATATTTAGCAGGAAGAAAATATATCTCTGCAAAACAGCTCATCCTTGCTGCCTGTGCATTACAATCCATCATTTCCCTTTTTTCCCCCATTGTTGCATTGCTGCAAATCAGTGCACAAAACACTTGGAGCACTTGTTTCTGGTGGATGTCTGTTTTGGGAATACCAAATTATGTCTCGCACAAGATATTTTGTCCTTTTCAATGTCACTTACTGTGTACTTTGGTGACAAAACAGTTTGGAGACCAGACAGAATGAAGGTGTTAAAACTCTGAGCTATGATCAACGAGGAGCATCCTGGCATAGGTGTTGGGTCTTTCCAGGTGAAAGAGAGTTGTGTTGAGAGCTACACAGATGACATCCTCAGTCAATCGGTTTGCCCAAACTGGTGTCGTCTTGGTCAGCTGGGACAGTACATTTGATATGGGAATGTACAACTCAAAGCATTTTCAAATGACAAAGGTGAGACTGACTTACCGATAGTCATTTGGAGAGGTTACTACAAGTTTGTTGGGAATGGACACAATGGTGCTGGATTTGAGACAAGTATGGACTGTGCATAAGGATAGAGAGAGGTTGAAAATGTCTCTGAACTCCTCTTCTAGCTGGCCAGCACAGCCATGAAGTACATAACCTTGAACAACATCAGGTCTTGTTGCTTCATATGTTGATGCAGTGAGGGGGGGGGGTCTGCTGCACCTGGGTAGTGGGTGGAACAAGGATCTGACCGTCTGAAGATTGGTTATTTTCTTTGTCAAACCGAGCAAAATTGTGACGTTCCACCACTAAGTTGGCAGTGTGGTTGGAAGATGTACTGTGTAACTTTTCCTTTTGTAATTTGTGATGTTCTGGATACCTTGCCACATCCTGTGTGAGTTGGAGCTACTATTGAGGTCCTCTATTCATATCTGTCTTTCGCAGATCCGATTCCTCTTTAGGTTGGTTCTGGCGATACCGAGACCGAAATGTCTCCTGATTTACCAGGCTTGTCTCTTGCTCTGAGCAGCCATTTGACTTTGCTGTTCATCCACGGTTTCTCATTCAAGCACACTCCCATCCTTTTGCCAACAGTGACATTGTCCATGCAGTAGTTAATGTATGACCATAAAAATGAAGTGTATCCCTGCAGTCTGTCCGGGGCAAACATATCCCATTCTGTGTGTTCAAAACAATCCTAGAGTTGAAATGGCTCCCTCAAGCCAAACGTTTAACTGTGACACTGCTCGGCTTAGCAAGGGCTTTGAGTGCCAGGACATTAAACTAAGAGAGTCCGACTGTCTCAACGTCAGGGCAAGGTATGGCCTTATGTTAATAATGGATTAGATTTATTCAGTGCTTTATCTAGACACCTAAAGCACTTCACACTTTAAACGTAGTTGATAAAAACATTTTAACGTGATACTTTATGTGTGCATTACCACAGTATGTGTAAAAAGCAGGAAGGTTTTTTTTTGCTTTAAGTTGACATAGGCAATACGTTTTCCCCCGTACTTATGCATTAGACATGTTCCCCATCGATGATAAAACATTCACCAATGTGTCTATTCTTTGTTTTACCAATGGCTTAAAGTATGTGTCCCGGTGCTAGCTTAGCGTTAGCCTGTAGTGCTATAAGCATATATGTAAACAGAAAGTCCCCCAGCTGATTTCTTACCAGAGGTTCTGTTGGCAAGATGGCGATAGCTAGCTGATGGTCTAGCCGAAGTCGTTTTCACTACTGCTCTTTGGTGTCGAGCCTTGTCAACTACAACACACCCACGGCATAGAGGACGAACACTCTAAGTCTTACCACTGAGATAGAGGCCCAGACGTCTAACTCGGCGGTTAGGTTTCTTAAGGCTAGCGGTATCCGCCTTTAACTACGCACTGGCGGCAGCTAGCACATGCTAGTTGGGATGCGTTGCACTGGCTCGACTGCGGTAGCCACCATGTTGTAGTTCAGCCACGTCTCCGGGAAAGTCAGAACACACCAGTCCTCTGCCGCTCTCTTGGAAGCGATTCACGAGAAAAACACCGGAGATAGGAGCTTTGTAACCGACAACCTATACGTTGTGGATTTAGAATATTTAATGAATGAGCCTTAGGAATGAGACAGCGTCCCCATGAGGCTGTGACGGGGCATGTCTTCATATGCAACAATGGAGGTTGTCGTCATTGTTATCATCTTCTTCTTCTCCCCCTTTTCCTCCTCCTCCTTCTTCTTCTCCTCATCCCTTTCCTTCTTCTTCTCCTCCTCCTCCCCCTTCTTCTTCTTCTTCTTCTTGTTCTTCTTCCTCCTCCTCCTCCTCTTCTTCTTCTCCCCCCTCTCCTCCTCTTCTGCGAATTGCTTTATCACCTCTTACTGTTATCTTAAATATAGCTTTTGTTTTTTTGTCCAGTGTCTTGGAGATGAATGAGCTTGTCTCCATGTCAGTCACAAATTTTATTTGATTTTTTTGTGAAGTGTCTCTTCGATTCCATGTTTTATTCCCTTTTGCTCCAACACAGTCTTTAACTAGAGTTTCTCATTTACATAATTTGGGCAATTAAAACACTATATGCTCCACAGACTCAGTTTTATTGGATCTGTCACAGTTTCCATCTGGATGCTTTCCAGTGAGATGTAATGATGAATTCAGTCTGCTCTGACCTGGTCTAATCCTTTTGATCCAGCTCTGCTCCCTTCCATTTCTCCCCCAGAGTCTTCTCCCCTCCAACTCACTGGATCTGATGCAATGACTTCCTTTCAAACGGTCAGATTTTCAAACTGCCACATTTTCTCCCACTGTTTCTTGATATCGATCCGAATCAATTATTTCGTTTCTAGTCTGTTTATTGATGTTGTAAATTCGACATCTAAATCAACCACTTTGGACTCTGTTTGGACGGTGCTGAATGTGGTTATCTGTATGGTGTTGAGCCACTAAATCACAGCATGTCGTGGTTTGGAGTTTATATATATACATACTGTACAAAACAAGACATGGTATTTCCAGGTTTCTTTATCATTTAAAATCAATGTCAAACTCGATGTTGAGTTCATTTCTGGACCACTTCCCTCCGCATACTAACAAGCCAGGGAGTTGTTTTTTGGTTGTTGTTTTTTTTTTTGCTGTTAATATGTGTTTTCTGTTATCTTTGTAGATCTTCAGTTGGAGGAGAACCCTCTTGTGCACCCAGAATGGAGAAGTGAACACTGAACTCCCCTCTATTCAACCCATTCAGAAAATCCAAGCTGGGGTTCGCTATTCATGTCCATGGACTCAGAAAACAATCATCGTTAAAAGTATTTCACTTGAAAATGAGACACAGCAAAAGTTGCCTGCGATGAAGATAAGCAGTGTTTGCTCCATAACCTCTACTACCTAAAGCTACTCGAGAATCCTGGTTTGAGCTCTTTGTCTGTCTTTCAACAATCCATCCACTCTCAGAGCTGAAGACGTTTGTAGTAAACACTGGTCCACACCACCAAAGCCACAGGTAAAAGAACTGGAGTTTGGTCCGTGGGCCGAACTCCAGTTGCTCTCCGCTCCTATACAAGAGAATGAGAGATTCTATGGTGTGGATGTACAATGACAAATATAGCTTCTTCTCCATGTGCTGCAATGGGGTCAAGACATGTTTTGATGAAGAGCAAATAATCCTATTTTTCAAGTGTTGACATCTAATTTTACTGTATAAATTAACTCAGTCACCCACTGTCTCAGTGTTTCTGATTATAATGTAGAACATTTTTCAATTAAAGACTTGAAACTTTTTTTTAAAAAGTGCTGTGTGACATGTTTTCTTTTATGAACCATTGGCAGGATAGGATATGTTTATATATCTATATGTATGTAAAAACTCTGCAAATGCCTATTTCTGTATCAGCTGACTGAAGGAAGCAAGTGGGTCTTGTCTCAAAAATATTTTATTAACAATGGTCATGTTCACTTAAATCAGTCTCTACAACACTTCTTTACAAAGCATTAGAACTGATCTCTTTTCTATAAATCCGAACTCTTACAATTTCAAATACTTCCAGAGAGAGAGAGAGAGAAAGAGAGAGAATAGAGATTACACGACATTGAGCAGAAGCTGTTCCCACAGAGAAAATGTGTGTACGCCAGTGCTTGCACGTCAATCTGTGAGTACACACTGTAAAAGACTCATGGTTTTACTCATGCATACATTGACATCATAAAAGGACAAGTTTGATATAGTGCAACATCATTTGCATACAAGACAGCAGTATACATGCTCTTAGTGATGGGTGGGCTCAACACCAGACTCTGCTGCTCAAAGGCGGCGGTTCTCAATCAGGTCCTCAAAGACCCCCCCCTTGCACTACTGGTTTTCTATTCTACCAGATACTTCATGAAGTTCACCTAGTCCTCAGGTATCCAAGCCAGCTGAATCAGGAGGTTTTACAGTCAAAGCTGGAAGTTCGTACGTCCACCTTCTCAGCCAAATACATTTAAACTCAGCTTTCACAATTCCCAATATCTAATCCCAGTAAAACGTTCTCTATCTCAGGTCAGTTCAGATCACTGCTGTGTTTAAAATATGTGAGATGTCATAACAGGGATTTATTTAGCGGTTATCCATAGCTTCAAATGGCCAATGGGAATGTGAGGGGTCAGATGTTTATATACACTTGAGTCAGCGTTTGCCTCTTAATTGTTTAAATAGGGTCAATCGCTTCAGGTAGCTTCCACAAGCTTCTTAGGAGTAGGTTGCAGGAAGTGTGACCCATTCCCACATACAGCACTGGTGTAACTGGTCTGGTTCAAGGCATCCTTGCTTGAACACACTTCTTCAGTTCTGCCCACAGATTTTCTACTGGACTGACGTCAGGGCTTTGTGATGGCCACACGGACGCCTTGACTTCAGTGTCCTTAAGCTATTTTACCACATCCCTGGAGGGAAGCTTGGGGTCAGGGGTCATTGTCCATATGGAAGACCCATCTGCGACCACGCTTTCACTTCCTGACTTGTATCTTGAGATGTTGTTCCCAAATACATTTCCTTCTTCATGCTACTATCCATTTTGCAAAGCAGCCCACATTACGATGCTGCCACCCCCATGTTTCCGGCCTGGGATGGTGTTCCTCACCTTGCAAGCCTCCCTCTTTATCCTCCAAACATACTGATGGTAATCATGGCCAAACAGTTCAGCTTCGGTTTCATCGGACCAGAGGTTTCTCCAGAAGCCAAGATATTTGTCCTCATGTGGAGTTGCAAACTGTAGTCCAGCTTTTGTGCTGGTTTCAGAGCAGTGGCTTCTTCCTTGCTAAGCAGCCTCTCAGGCTGTGTCGATGGAGGACTCGTTTTATTGTGGATATAGCTCCACAGGCTGAACCAGACGGGTGGAGGTACACAACGTTGTTGTTATTTAGAGGCTTCTTTCTTTTGATTTTCCCATGAGGTTAATATGCATCCTCAGCCACACCTCCAGTTGACTCTATTGGTGTTTATCGGCCAATCAGAAGCTTCTGAAGCCATGGCATTGTTTCCTGGAATGTTCCAAGCTGTTTAATGGCACAGTCAACTTAGTGTATGCAAACATCTGACCCACAGGAGCTGTGACATAGTGACTTCTAAGTGAAATAATCCCCTGCCAACAATCGCTGGAAAAATTACTTGTCTTGCAGAAAGTTGACGTCCTTACCAACTTGCTAAAACTATAGTTTCCATCTATCCACTAAAAATCTTAACTAATGCTGGGTCATGGAGGTCTCAGCTCCATCAGGGACCCCAAACCTCCTTCTCCTGGCCACACCCACCAACTCAGACTGGGGGTCCTGAGGTGGTCCCAGGGTGGAGATATAATCCCTCCACCTGGTCCTCAGTCTACCCCGTGGCCTCCTCCCAGCTGGACGTGTCTGAAACACCTCACTAGGGAGGAGACCAGGTGACCACCTGACTAGATACCTGAAACTATAGAAACGAACAGGAAATCCTCTGCCTGATTTATTTAAAAAAAAGAGTTTTGACGATTTAAACTCAAATGTGAACTCCTGGGTTCAGCTGTAGGATCTGGCACAGCACGGCAACACGCTCACCTATCTGGCAGAGCAGGAAACCAGCAGCTAGGGGGTGAAAACCACCGCTCTAATGGATGCTTTGTGCTTTCAAGCTGTGGAGGTTATCCAACTATAGTACGGTCAAACATCTCCCCGTACGTCCCCCACAGTTCCTTGGCTTTAAGCTCGACAAGAGAATACAAAACATCGAAGACCATGCCACACAACACAACCATGTGGGTGCTCATGGCAGGGCCCATTCTCATTGGTAAGGGTTATTGTTCATGTTTTAGTTATGTCCTATGGATCCGTCCACGACGCCACATTTGAACCATGATATCTGTCGGAGGGATCCTCTGACGTGACTGCGTCCTCATCCGGTGTTAGTTTCTTTTGACCGCAAACAATCCTCCAAAAGACAGGAACAGCGCCCCCTAGTTCCCACAGACGCCATGACTGGACTGTGGCTAACACGCTGTGTATGTGACGTGGCTAGACCATGGTTTTAGAACTGGAACGTCCACCGACTTGTGTGCGAGCACATCTACACAGAGAGCAGAGGGTGTGGAGCAGCGTTAGAGGATGACATGAGGGCATCCTGGACCTCGTGTGGCGACACGCGGTTCAGCCCAAAACAAGCCGTTCTGTAGCTAGCATTCGCTGGCTGGAGTAAACGGGGAATGCGAGGACATCGACATGCAACGCTTAAGAATGCTTTCAGACATCAACGTCCACCTTTCTGTAAACCGACCCAGACGTGTGTGACCCAGGGACACAAGCTGATGACCGAGAGACGCAGGGAAGAGGAAAGCTGTGGAGACTCGGCTGGCAGAGGCCTCCCGGGCTCCGTTTCTGGAGACATTACATGTTCAGATTACATTTGCAATAAAGTAATTCTGACGCACAAGCGTAAAATTAGAACCAATGGAGCGGTTTCCCCCACAGACTCCCACATGTCTCCATGAGAGACATTCGGTTCCATTCAAAACACACGGCACCCTCAGGGACCCGCCGCTCCCTCCACGAGAGGTCTGCAAGTTCAAGCTTTGACACTGAACAGTGTGATGGGGTCCATTCGATGAGTCATGGCTAGTTCTCATGCTGCGGGGGTGGACACAGACTCAGATGGAGCTTGGGGGGATTAAGGTCGGGGCGGTGGGTTCGAACTCACAACATCTGGCCTGTCAGGTACTAAAGCACATGCTCCACCAATAAGCCGCCACCGCCCCAAATACGTTACAGATGCAGGGCCGCAGTGGCTTAGGGGCAGAGCACCCACTTTGGAAACTCACAAGCCAGAGGTCACAGGTTAAATCCCGTTGCGGGATGTCAGGGAGAGCATCCGGCCTTAATCCCCATAGCTCCATCAACTCCACGTCCACCCCCACAACATGGGGAATGGTCATGAAAAGTCCAAATGGAGCTCCGACACAGACAAGTGAACATCAAGATGAAGACTCAACAACGGTAGATGTGGAAAAGAAGCCCGATTGTAACTTTATCACAGATGCACTGTGAACGAGGACAAAACGCTCCTGAGCTTTTGGCAGCGAGACAAAGCTCCACATCATCAACAGGGGATCTTTTCTTGGCTCCTGCCAGATGTTTCTCATAGATACTAAGAAACATGACGGATTCAAAACCCACGAATAGTTCCTGAAAATTTGTGCAACACACAAAAGGTGCAAGCTGGGCAAGCAGCCAGGGCGATTCAACACACGGTGTATATACCATAATGATCAGATTTGAGAAAGCATCATTACCGATGTCTTTGTGTGCGCGTACGAGGGCAGGAAGCCTGGGTGAGAACAACACGGCTGGCTCTGTCCACCTAATCCCCCAGTTGTCCTGGAGAAACACAAGGGGCAGATCTCTGTGCATTATGTCGGACTTGACCGAGTCATTATCAGGCTGGCTTGGAGCAGCTGCACCATCTGCTCTGGTGGAGAGAGGGGAATGCCGAAGGCACACGGGGCTGCCAGAACAGACAAGGCACTGGAGAAAAACAAGCCCCACACAAACAAACTGACTCACCTCCAACACATCTGCACAGACAGAAAGAGAGAAAACAAAAGAACTCGCCCGACTGAGAAACCTTGACAGCTGCTGCCTGGCAGACCAAACAAGACAAGCTCTCCTAGACCAGGCTAGCCCACCGAGCAGACCGGGACCGCCATCAACAAGCTCACAAGAACACCAGTCCCCTCGCTCCAAGACAGGGTTCAGTCAACCCCCTCGTCCACATTATACGAGCCAGTGAGGCTTCCCGGCGGGCCTCGGCTCCGTGACGCGTTTCAGCTGCAGCATCTCCCTCTAGGTCAAGAGGCCCAATGTACCTAAGCTCAGTCATGTCCACTTGTGTCTCGATCAGCCGCTTTGGTTTGCCTCATCCGGGCTCACTGCAGAGGTGGAGGATGGCCTGTGAGGACCGCACGGTCAATAATCAGATCAGAGGTGGAGCGGGAAGATCAATGTTTTGATGAAGAGGCGACGGCCGGCTAACAAATCTCATCCTGGACGTGAGAGGAGTGGCTGGTGAGATGGGTTAACGACGGCCCATGACAACCACACTGAGGAGAGAAGCTATGTGTGGTGGGTGGAGAGATGTCAGCGGTGCTGAGAGCCTTAGCTATGGCTACGCTCAGGTTTCCCGACAACACCATGTAAATGGAGCTACAGTACAATGGAGAGGGCCTCTTGGCCCTTTTCAGCTAGCGATTTGCCAAACAGGAGAAGCAGATGGTGGTTTGTGCGAAGAGCACGACAAACAAAACAAACGAGAAAGGCACTGGCTCGTGTGACCAAAACATGTTTTCCGGAGAGTCTGTCCTCCCACCACGACATCACAACACTGAGAAGCAGAACCAATTGCAAGAGTCGTTTAAGCAATTTGGAGATGACCCCGTCCAATAACATCTTCTACAGAAGCCTGTCCACACTCATGGAGAACAATATTGCATACAAATCTGAGCATTCATCACCCC